>JBBPBR010000410.1:0-133626 GCA_037974775.1 Cicer pinnatifidum
ATAAGCCTAGGGAGGACGAAAATGACCTAAATGTTCATCCAATGACACAAACACACCTATTGGATGCACAAGATTGGTAAGAAACCCTAATTGGACAAGAATAAGCCTAGGGAGGACGAAAATGACCTAAATGTTCATCCAATGACACAAACACACCTATTGGATGCACAAGATTGGTTAAAAACCCTAATTGGACAAGAATAAGCATAGGGAAAACGAAAATGACCTAAATGTTCATCAAATGACACAAATGAACTTATTGGATGCATAAGATTGGTTAAAAACCCTAATTGGACAAGAATAAGCTTAGGGTGGACGAAAATGACATAATTGTTCATCCAATGACACAAATGAACTTATTGGATGCACATGATTGGTTAAAAACCCTAATTGGACAAGAATAAGCCATGGGAGGACGAAAATGACCTAAATGTTAATCCAATGACACAAATGAACTTATTGGATGCACAAGATTGGTTAAAAACCCTAATTGGACAAGAATAAGACTAGGGAGGACGAAAATGACCTAAATGTTCATCCAATGACAAAAACACAACTATTGGATGCACAAGATTGGTTAGAAACCCTAATTGGACAAGAATAAGCCTAGGGAGGAAGAAAATGACCTAAATATTCATCCAATGACACAAATGAACTTATTGGATGCACAAGATTGCTTAAAACCCTAATTGGACAAGAATAAGACTAGGGAGGACGAAAATGACCTAAATGTTCATCCAATGACACAAACACACCTATTGGATGCACAAGATTGGTTAGAAACCCTAATTGGACAAGAATAAGCCTAGGGAGGATGAAAATGACCTAAATATTCATCCAATGACACAAATGAACTTATTGGATGCACAAGATTGCTTAAAACCCTAATTGGACAAGAATAAGACTAGGGAGGACGAAAATGACCTAAATGTTAATCCAACGACACAAATGAACTTATTGGATGCACAAGATTGGTTAAAAACCCTAATTGAACAATAATAAGCCTAGGGAGGATGAAATTGACCTAAATGTTCATCCAATGACACAAACACACCTATTGGATGCACAAGATTGGTTAAAAACCCTAATTGGACAAGAATAAGCCAAGGGAGGACGAAAATGACCTAAATGTTAATCCAATACACAAATGAACTAATTGGATGCACAAGATTAGTTAAAAACCCTAACTGGACAAGAATAAGCCTAGGGAGGACGAAAATGACCTAAATGTTCATCCAATGACACAAACACACCTATTGGATGCACAAGATTGGTACAAAACCCTAATTGGACAAGAATAAGCCTAGGGAGGACGAAATGACCTAAATGTTAATCCAATGAAACAAATGAACTTATTGGATGCACAAGATTGGTTAAAAACCCTAATTGGACAAGAATAAGCCTAGGGAGGATGAAAATGACCTAAATATGCATCCAATGACACAAACACACCTATTGGATGCACAAGATTGGTTAAAAACCCTAATTGGACAAGAATAAGCCTAGGGAGGACGAAAATGACCTAAATGTTCATCCAATGACACAAACACACCTATTGGATGCACAAGATTGGTTAGAAACCCTAATTGGACAAGAATAAGCCTAGGGAGGATGAAAATGACCTAAATATTCATCCAATGACACAAATGAACTTATTGGATGCACAAGATTGCTTAAAACCCTAATTGGACAAAAATAAGACTCGGGAGGACAAAGATGACCTAAATGTTAATCCAATGACACAAATGAACTTATTGGATGCACAAGATTGGTTAAAAACCCTAATTGGACAAGAATAAGCCTAGGGAGGACGAAAATGACCTAAATGTTCATCCAATGATACAAACACACCTATTGGATGCACAAGATTGGTTAAAAACCCTAATTGGACAAGAATAAGCCTAGGGAGGACGAAAATGACCTAAATGTTCATCCAATGACACAAACACACCTATTGGATGCACAAGGTTGGTTAGAAAACCTAATTGGACAAGAATAAGTCTAGGGAGGAAGAAAATGACCTAAATGTTAATCCAATGACACAAATGAACTTATTGGATGCACAAGATTGGTTAAAAACCCTAATTGGACAAGAATAAGCCTAGGGAGGACGAAAATGACCTAAATGTTCATCCAATGACACAAACACACCAATTTGATGCACAAGATTGGTTAGAAACCCTAATTGGACAAGAATAAGCCTAGGAAGGACGAAAATGACCTAAATGTTAATCCAATGACACAAATGAACTTATTGGATGCACAAGATTGGTTAAAAACCCTAATTGGACAAGAATAAGCCTAGGGAGGACGAAAATGACCTAAATGTTCATCCAATGACACAAACACACCTATTGGATGCACAAGATTGGTTAGAAACACTAATTGGACAAGAATAAGCCTAGGAAGGACGAAAATGACCTAAATGTTAATCCAATGACACAAATGAACTTATTGGATGCACAAGATTAGTTAAAAACCCCAATTGGACAAGAATAAGCCTAGGGAGGACGAAAATGACCTAAATGTTCATCCAATGACACAAACACACCTATTGGATGCACAAGATTGGTTAGAAACCCTAATTGGACAAGAATAAGCCTAGGAAGGACGAAAATGACCTAAATGTTAATCCAATGACACAAATGAACTTATTGGATGCACAAGATTGGTTAAAAACCCTAATTGGACAAGAATAAGCCTAGGGAGGACGAAAATGACCTAAATGTTCATCCAATGACACAAACACACCAATTGGATGCACAAGATTGGTTAAAAACCCTAATTGCACAAGAATAAGCCTAGGGACGGCGAAAATGACCTAAATGTTCATCCAATGACACAAATGAACTTATTGGATGCACAAGATTGGTTAAAAACCCTAATTGGACAAGAATAAGACTAGGGAGGACGAAAATGACCTAAATGTTAATCCAATGACACAAACACACCTATTGGATGCACAAGATTGGCTAGAAACCCTAATTGCACAAGAATAAGCCTAGGGAGAGCGAAAATGACCTAAATGTTAATCCAATGACACAAATGAACTTATTGGATGCACAAGATTGGTTAACAACCCTAATTGGACAAGAATAAGACTAGGAAGGACGAAAATGACCTAAATGTTCATCCGATGACACAAACACACCTATTGGATGCACAAGATTGGTTAGAAACCCTAATTGAACAAGAATAAGCCTAGGAAGGACGAAAATGACCTAAATGTTAATCCAATGACACAAATGAACTTATTGGATGCACAAGATCGGTTAAAAACCCTAATTGGACAAGAATAAGCCTAGGGAGGACGAAAATGACCTAAATGTTAATCCAATGACACAAATGAACTTATTGGATGCACAAGATTGGTTAAAAACCCTAATTGGACAAGAATAAGCCTAGGGAGGACGAAAATGACCTAAATGTTCATCCAATGACACAAATGAACTTATTGGATGCATAAGATTGGTTAAAAACCCTAATTGGACAAGAATAAGCTTAGGGTGGACGAAAATGACCTAATTGTTCATCCAATGACACAAATGAACTTATTGGATGCACATGATTGGTTAAAAACCCTAATTGGACAAGAATAAGCCTAGGGAGGACGAAAATGACCTAAATGTTAATCCAATGACACAAATGAACTTATTGGATGCACAAGATTGCTTAAAACCCTAATTGGACAAGAATAAGACTAGGGAGGACGAAAATGTCCTAAATGTTCATCCAATGACACAAACACACCTATTGGATGCACAAGATTGGTTAGAAACCCTAATTGGACAAGAATAAGCCTAAGAAGGACGAAAATGACCTAAATGTTAATCCAATGACACAAGTGAACTTATTGGATGCACAAGATTGGTTAAAAACCCTAATTGGACAAGAATAAGCCTAGGGAGGACGAAAATGACCTAAATGTTCATCCAATGACACAAACACACCTATTGGATGCACAAGATTGGTTAGAAACCCTAATTGGACAAGAATAAGCCTAGGAAGGACGAAAATGACCTAAATGTTCATCCAATGACACAAATGAACTTATTGGACGCATAAGATTGCTTAAAACCCTATTGGACAAGAATAAGACTAGGGAGGACGAAAATGACCTAAATGTTCATCCAATGACACAAACACACCTATTGGATGCACAAGATTGGTTAGAAACCCTAATTGGACAAGAATAAGCCTAGGGAGGACGAAAATAACCTAAATGTTCATCCAATGACACAAATGAACTTATTGGATGCACAAGATTGGTTAAAAACACTAATTGGACAAGAATAAGCCTAGGGAGGACGAAAATGACCTAAATGTTCATCCAATGACACAAACACACCTAATTGATGCACAAGATTGGTTAGAAACCCTAATTGGACAAGAATAAGCCTAGGAAGGACGAAAATGACCTAAATGTTAATCCAATGACACAAACGAACTTATTGGACGCACAAGATTGGTTAAAAACCCTAATTGGACAAGAATAAGCCGAGGGAGGACGAAAACGACCTAAATGTTCATCCAATGACACAAACACACCTATTGGATGCACAAGATTGGTTAAAAACCCTAATTGGACAAGAATAAGCCTAGGGAGGACGAAAATGACCTAAATGTTCATCCAATGACACAAATGAACTTATTGGATGCACAAGATTGGCTAAAAACCCTAATTGGACAAGAATAAGCCTAGGGAGGCAAAAATGACCTAAATGTTCATCAAATGACTAAACACACCTATTGGATGCACAAGATTGGTTAGAAACCCTAATTGGACACGAATAAGCCTAGGGAGGACGAAAATGACCTAAATGTTCACCCAATGACACAAATGAACTTATTGGATGCACAAGATTGGTTAAAAACCCTAATTGGACAAGAATAAGCCTAGGGAGGACGAAAATGACCTAAATGTTCATCCAATGACACAAACACACCTATTGGATGCACAAGATTGGTTAAACACCCTAATTGGACAAGAATAAGCATAGGGAGGACGAAAATGACCTAAATGTTCATCAAATGACACAAACACACCTATTGGATGCACCAGATTGGTTAGAATCCCTAATTGGAAAAGAATATGCCTTGGGAGGACGAAAATGACCTAAATGTTCATCCAATGACACAAATGAACTTATTGGATGCACAAGATTGGTTAAAAACCCTAATTGGACAAGAATAAGCCTAGGGAGGACGAAAATGACCTAAATGTTCATCCAATGACACAAACACACCTATTGGATGCACAAGATTGGTTAGAAACCCTAATTGGACAAGAATAAGCCTAGGAAGGACGAAAATGACCTAAATGTTCATCCAATGACACAAATGAACTTATTGGACGCACAAGATTGCTTAAAACCCTAATTGGACAAGAATAAGGCTAGGGAGGACGAAAATGACCTAAATGTTCATCCAATGACACAAACACACCTATTGGATGCACAAGATTGGTTAGAAACCCTAATTGGACAAGAATAAGCCTAGGAAGGACGAAAATGACCTAAATGTTAATTCAATGACACAAATGAACTTTTTGGATGCACAAGATTGGTTAAAAACCCTAATTGGACAAGAATAAGCCTAGAGAGGACGAAAATGACCTAAATGTTAATCCAATGACACAAATGAACTTATTGGATGCACAAGATTGGTTAGAAACCCTAATTGGACAAGAATAAGCCTAGGGAGGACGAAAATGACCTAAATGTTAATCCAATGACACAAATGAACTTTTTGGATGCACAAGATTGGTTAAAAACCCTAAGTGGAAGAGAATATGCCTAGGGAGGACGAAAATGACCTAAATGTTCATCCAATGACACAAACACACCTATTGGATGCACAAGATTGGTTAGAAACCCTAATTGGACAAGAATAAGCCTAGGAAGGACGAAAATGACCTAAATGTTCATCGAATGACACAAACACACCTATTGGATGCACAAGATTGTTTAGAAACCCTAATTGGACAAGAATAAGCCTAGGGAGGACGAAAATGACCTAAATGTTCATCAAATGAATAAACACACCTATTGGATGCACAAGATTGGTTAAAAACCCTAATTGGACAAGAATAAGCCTAGGGAGGACGAAAATGACCTAAATGTTCACCCAATGACACAAATGAACTTATTGGATGCACAAGATTGGTTAAAAACCCTAATTGGACAAGAATAAGCCTAGGGAGGACGAAAATGACCTAAATGTTCATCCAATGACACAAACACACCTATTGGATGCACAAGATTGGTTAGAAACCCTAATTGGACAAGAATAAGCCTAGGAAGGACGAAAATGACCTAAATGTTCATCCAATGACACAAACACACCTATTGAATGCACAAGAATGTTTATAAACCCTAATTCGACAAGAATAAGCTTAGGGAGGACGAAAATGACCTAAATGTTCATCCAATGACACAAACACACCTATTGGATGCACAAGATTGTTTAGAAACCCTAATTGGACAAGAATAAGCATAGGGAGGACGAAAATGACCTAAATGTTCATCCAATGACACAAACACACCTATTGAATGCACAAGATTGTTTAGAAACCCTAATTGGACAAGAATATGCTTAGGGAGGACGAAAATGACCTAAATGTTCATCCAATGACACAAACACACCTATTGGATGCACAAGATTGTTTAGAAACCCTAATTGGACAAGAATAAGCCTAGGGAGGACGAAAATGACCTAAATGTTCATTCAATGACACAAACACACCTATTGAATGCACAAGATTGTTTAGAAACCCTAATTGGACAAGAATAAGCTTAGGGAGGACGAAAATGACATAAATGTTCATCCAATGACACAAACACACCTATTGGATGCACAAGATTGTTTAGAAACCCTAATTGGACAAGAATAAGCCTAGGGAGGACGAAAATGACCTAAATGTTCATCCAATGACACAATTGAACTTATTGGATGCACAAGATTGGTTAAAAACCCTAATTGGACAAGAATAAGCCTAGGGAGGACGAAAATGACCTAAATGTTCATCCAATGACACAATTGAACTTATTGGATGCACAAGATTGGTTAAAAATCCTAATGGGACAAGAATAAGCCTAGGGAGGACGAAAATGACCTAAATGTTCATCCAATGTCACAAACAAACCTATTGGATGCACAAGATTGGTTAGAAACCCTAATTTGACAAGAATAAGCCTAGGGAGGACGAAAATGACCTAAATGTTAATCCAATGACACAAATGAACTTATTGGATGCACAAGATTGGTTAAAAACCCTAATTGGACAAGAATAAGCCTAGGGAGGACGAAAATGACCTAAATGTTCATCCAATGACACAAATGAACTTATTGGATGCACAAGATTGGTTAAAAACCCTAATTGGACAAGAATAAGCCTAGGGAAGACGAAAATGACCTAATTGTTAATCCAATGACACAAACACACCTATTTGATGCACAAGATTGTTTAGAAACCATAATTGGACAAGAATAAACCTATGGAGGACGAAAATGACCTAACTATTCATCCAATGACACAAATGAACTTATTGGATGCACAAGATTGCTTAAAACCCTAATTGGACAAGAATAAGACTAGGGAGGACGAAAATGACCTAAATGTTCATCCAATGACACAAACACACCTATTGGATGCACAAGATTGGTTAGAAACCCTAATTTGACAAGAATAAGCCTAGGGAGGACGAAAATGACCTAAATGTTCATCCAATGACACAAATGAACATATTAGATGCACAAGATTGGTTAAAAACCCTAATTGGACAAGAATAAGCCTAGGGAGGACTAAAATGACCTAAATGTTCATCCAATGACACAAACACACCTATTGGATGCACAAGATTGTTTAGAAACCCTAATTGGACAAGAATAAGCCTAGGAAGGACGAAAATGACCTAAATGTTAATCCAATGACACAAATGAACTTATTGGATGCACAAGATTGGTTAAAAACCCTAATTGGACAAGAATAAGCCTAGGGAGGACGAAAATGACCTAAATGTTCATCCAATGACACAAATGAACTTATTGGATGCACAAGATTTGTTAGAAACCCAAATTGGACAAGAATAAGCCTTGGGAGGACGAAAATGACCTAAATGTTCATCCAATGACACAAATGAACTTATTGGATGCATAAGATTGGTTAAGAACCCTAATTGGACAAGAATAAGCCTAGGGAGGACGAAAATGACCTAAATGTTAATCCAATGACACAAATGAACTTATTGGATGCACAAGATTGGTTAAAAACCCTAATTGGACAAGAATAAGCCTAGGGAGGACGAAAATGACCTAAATGTCCATCCAATGACACAAATACACCTATTGGATGCACAAGATTCGTTAGAAACCCTAATTGGACAAGAATAAGCCTAGGGAGGACGAAACTGACCTAAATGTTCATCCAATGACACAAACAGACCTATTGGATGCACAAGATTGGTTAAAAACACTAATTGGACAAGAATAAGCCTAGGGAGGACGAAAATGACCTAAATGTTCATCCAATGACACAAATGAACTTATTGGATGCACAAGATTGGTTAAAAACCCTAATTGGACAAGAATAAGCCTAGGGAGGACGAAAATGACCTAAATGTTCATCCAATGACACAAATGAACTTATTGGATGCACAAGATTGCTTAAAAACCCTAATTGGACAAGAATAAGCCTAGGGAGGACGAAAATGACCTAAATGTTCATCCAATGACACAAATGAACTTATCGGATGCACAAGATTGCTTATAAACCCTAATTGGACAAGAATAAGCCTAGGGAGGACGAAAATGACCTAAATGTTCATCCAATGACAGAAATGAACTTATTGGATGCACAAGATTGGTTATAAACCCTAATTGGACAACAATAAGCCTAGGGAGGATGAAAATGACCTAAATGTTCATCTAATGACACAAACACTTCTATTGGATGCACAAGATTGGTTAAAAACCCTAATTGCACAAAACTAAGCCTAGTGAGGACGAAAATAACCTAAATGTTCATCCAACGACACAAATGAACTTATTGGATGCACAAGATTGCTTAAAACCCTAATTGGACAAGAATGAGACTAGGGAGGACGAAAATGACCTAAATGTTCATCCAATGACACAAACACACCTATTGGATGCACAAGATTGGTTAGAAACCCTAATTGGACAAGAATAAGCCTTGGGAGGACGAAAATGACCTAAATGATAATCCAATGGGACAAATGAACTTATTGGATGAACAAGATTGGTTAAAAACCCTAATTGGACAAGAATAAGCCTAGGGTGGACGAAAATGACCTAAGTGTTCATCCAATGACACAAATGAACTTATTGGATGCACATGATTGGTTAAAAACCCTAATTGGACAAGAATAAGCCTAGGGAGGACGAAAATGACCTAAATGTTAATCCAATGACACAAATGAACTTATTGGATGCACAAGATTGGTTAAAAACCCTAATTGGACAAGAATAAGCCTAGGGAGGACGAAAATGACCTAAATGTTCATCCAATGACACAAACATACCTGTTGGATGCACAAGATTGGTTAAAAACCCTAATTGGACAAGAATAAGCCTAGGGAGGACGAAAATGACCTAAATGTTCATCCAATGACACAAACACACCTATTGGATGCACAAGATTGGTTAGAAACCCTAATTGAACAAGAATAAGCCTAGGAAGGACGAAAATGAGCTAAATGTTAATCCAATGACACAAATGAACTTATTGGATGCACAAGATTGGTTAAAAACCCTAATCGGACAAGAATAAGCCTAGGGAGGACGAAAATGACCTAAATGTTCATCCAATGACACAAACACACCTATTGGATGCACAAGATTGGTTAGAAACCCTAATTGGACAAGAATAAGCCTAGGAAGGACGAAAATGACCTAAATGTTAATCAAATGACACAAATGAACTTATTGGATGCACAAGATTGGTTAAAAACCCTAATTGGACAAGAATAAGCCTAGGGAGGACGAAAATAACCTAAATGTTAATCCAATGACACAAATGAACTTATTGGATGCACAAGATTGGTTAAAAACCCTAATTGGACAAGAATAAGACTAGGGAAGACGAAAATGACCTAAATGTTCATCCAATGACACAAACGCACCTATTGGATGCACAAGATTGGTTAGAATCCCTAATTGGACAAGAATAAGCCTAGGAAGGACGAAAATGACCTAAATGTTCATCCAATGACACAAATGAACTTATTGGATGCATAAGATTGGTTAAAAACCCTAATTGGACAAGAATAAGCTTAGGGTGGACGAAAATGACCTAATTGTTCATCCAATGACACAAATAAACTTATTGGATGCACATGATTGGTTAGAAACCCTAATTGGACAAGAATAAGCCTTGGGAGGATGAAAATGACCTAAATATTCATCCAATGACACAAATGAACTTATTGGATGCACAAGATTGCTTAAAACCCTAATTGGACAAGAATAAGACTAGGGAGGACGAAAATGACATAAATGTTCATCCAATGACACAAACACACCTATTGGATGCACAAGATTAGTTAGAAACCCTAATTGGACAAGAATAAGCCTAGGAAGGACGAAAATGACCTAAATGTTAATTCAATGACACAAATGAACTTTTTGGATGCACAAGATTGGTTAAAAACCCTAATTGGACAAGAATAAGCCTAGGGAGGACGAAAATGACCTAAATGTTAATCCAATGACACAAATGAACTTATTGGATGCACAAGATTGGTTAGAAACCCTAATTGGACAAGAATAAGCCTAGGGAGGACGAAAATGACCTAAATGTTAATCCAATGACACAAATGAACTTTTTGGATGCACAAGATTGGTTAAAAACCCTAATTGGACAATAATAAGCCTAGGGAGGAAGAAAATGACCTAAATGTTCATCCAATGACACAAACACACCAATTGGATGCACAACATTGGTAAGAAACCCTAATTGGAGAAGAATAAGCGTAGGGAGGACGAAAATGACCTAAATGTTAATCCAATGACACAAATGAACTTATTGGATGCACAAGATTGGTTAAAAACCCTAATTGGACAAGAATAAGCCTAGGGAGGACGAAAATAACCTAAATGTTCATCCAATGACACAAATGAACTTATTGGATGCACAAGATTGGTTAAAAACCCTAATTGGACAAGAATAAGCCTAGGGAGGACGAAAATAACCTAAATGTTCATCCAATGACACAAATGAACTTATTGGATGCACAAGATTGGTTAAAAACCCTAATTGGACAAGAATAAGCCTAGGGAGGACCAAAATGACCTAAATGTTCATCCAATGACACAAACACACCTATTTGATGCACAAGATTGGTTAGAAACCCTAATTGGACAAGAATAAGCCTAGGAAGGACGAAAATGACCTAAATGTTAATCCAATGACACAAATGAACTTATTGGATGCACAAGATTGGTTAAAAACCCTAATTGGACAAGAATAAGCCTAGGGAGGACGAAAATGACCTAAATGTTCATCCAATGACACAAACACACCTATTGGATGCACAAGATTGGTTAGAAACACTAATTGGACAAGAATAAGCCTAGGAAGGACGAAAATGACCTAAATGTTAATCCAATGACACAAATGAACTTATTGGATGCACAAGATTAGTTAAAAACCCCAATTGGACAAGAATAAGCCTAGGGAGGACGAAAATGACCTAAATGTTCATCCAATGACACAAACACACCTATTGGATGCACAAGATTGGTTAGAAACCCTAATTGGACAAGAATAAGCCTAGGAAGGACGAAAATGACCTAAATGTTAATCCAATGACACAAATGAACTTATTGGATGCACAAGATTGGTTAAAAACCCTAATTGGACAAGAATAAGCCTAGGGAGGACGAAAATGACCTAAATGTTCATCCAATGACACAAACACACCTATTGGATGCACAAGATTGGTTAGAAACCCTAATTGGACAAGAATAAGCCTTGGGAGGACGAAAATGACCTAAATGTTCATCCAACGACACAAATGAACTTATTGGATGCATAAGATTGGTTAAAAACCCTAATTGGACAAGAATAAGCTTAGGGTGGACGAAAATGACCTAATTGTTCATCCAATGACACAAATGAACTTATTGGACGCACATGATTGGTTAAAAACCCTAATTGGACAAGAATAAGCCTAGGGAGGATGAAAATGACCTAAATATTCATCCAATGACACAAATGAACTTATTGGATGCACAAGATTGCTTAAAACCCTAATTGGACAAGAATAAGACTAGGGAGGACGAAAATGACCTAAATGTTCATCCAATGACACAAACACACCTATTGGATGCACAAGATTGGTTAGAAACCCTAATTGGACAAGAATAAGCCTAGGAAGGACGAAAATGACCTAAATGTTAATCCAATGACACAAATGAACTTATTGGATGCACAAGATTGGTTAAAAACCCTAATTGGACAAGAATAAGCCTAGGGAGGACGAAAATGACCTAAATGTTCATCCAATGACACAAACACACCCTAAACCCTAAACCCTAAACCCTAATCCAATGACACAAATGAACTTATTGGATGCATAAGATTGGTTAAAAACCCTAATTGGACAAGAATAAGCTTAGGGTGGACGAAAATGACCTAATTGTTCATCCAATGACACAAATGAACTTATTGGATGCACATGATTGGTTAAAAACCCTAATTGGACAAGAATAAGCCTAGGGAGGACGAAAATGACCTAAATTTTAATCCAATGACACAAATGAACTTATTGGATGCACAAGATTGCTTAAAACCCTAGTTGGACAAGAATAAGCCTAGGGAGGACGAAAATGACCTAAATGTTCATCCAATGAAACAAACACACCTATTGGATGCACAAGATTGGTTAAAAACCCTAATTGCACAAGAATAAGCCTAGGGAGGGCGAGAATGACCTAAATGTCAATCCAATGACACAAATGAACTTATTGGATGCACAAGATTGGTTAAAAACCCTAATTGGACAAGAATAAGCCTAGGGAGGACGAAAATGACCTAAATGTTCATCCAATGACACAAACACACCTATTGGATGCACAAGATTGGTTAGAAACCCTAATTGGACAAGAATAAGCCTAGAGAGGATGAAAGTGAACTAAATATTCATCCAATGACACAAATGAACTTATTGGATGCACAAGATTGCTTAAAACCCTAATTGGACAAGAATAAGCCTAGGGAGGACGAAAATGACCTAAATGTTAATCCAATGACACAAATGAACTTATTGGATGCACAAGATTGGTTAAAAACCCTAATTGGACAAGAATAAGCCTAGGGAGGACGAAAATGACCTAAATGTTAATCCAATGACACAAATGAACTTATTGGATGCACAAGATTGGTTAGAAACCCTAATTGGAAAAGAATAAGCCTAGGGAGGACCAAAATGACCTAAATGTTCATCCAATTACACAAGCACACCTATTGGATGCACAAGATTGGTTAGAAACCCTAATTGGACAAGAATAAGCCTAGGGAGGACGAAAATGACCTAAATGTTAATCCAATGACACAAATGAACTTATTGGATGCACAAGATTGGTTAAAAACCCTAATTGGACAAGAATAAGCCTAGGGAGGACGAAAATGACCTAAATGTTCATCCAATGACCCAAACACACCTATTGGATGCACAAGATTGGTTAGAAACCCTAATTGGACAAGAATAAGCCTAGGAAGGACGAAAATGACCTAAATGTTAATCCAATGACACAAATGAACTTATTGGATGCACAAGATTGGTTAAAAACCCTAATTGGACAAGAATAAGCCTAGGGAGGACGAAAATGACCTAAATGTTCAGCCAATGACACAAACACACCTATTGGATGCACAAGATTGGTTAGAAACCCTAATTGGACAAGAATAAGCCTAGGAAGGACGAAAATGACCTAAATGTTAATCCAATGACACAAATGAACTTATTGGATGCACAAGATTGGTTAAAAACCCTAATTGGACAAGAATAAGCCTAGGGAGGACGAAAATGACCTAAATGTTCATCCAATGACACAAACACACCTATTGGATGCACAAGATTGGTTAGAAACCCTAATTGGACAAGAATAAGCCTATGGAGGACGAAAATGACCTAAATGTTCAACCAATGACACAAATGAACTTATTGGATGCACAAGATTGGTTAAAAACCCTAATTGGACAAGAATAAGCCTTGGGAGGACGAAAATGACCTAAATGTTCATCCAATGACACAAACACACCTATTGGATGCACAAGATTGTTTAGAAACCCTAATTGGACAAGAATAAGCCTAGGGAGGACGAAAATGACCTAAATGTTAATCCAATGACACAAATGAACTTATTGGAAGCACAAGATTGGTTAAAAACCCTAATTGGACAAGAATAAGCCTAGGGAGGACGAAAATAACCTAAATGTTCATCCAATGACACAAATGAACTTATTGGATGCACAAGATTGGTTAAAAACCCTAATTGGACAAGAATAAGCCTAGGGAGGACGAAAATGACCTAAATGTTCATCCAATGACACAAACACACCTATTGGATGCCCAAGATTTGTTAGAAACCGTCATTGGACAAGAATAAGCCAAGGGAGGACGAAAATGACCTAAATGTTAATCAAATGACACAAATGAACTAATTGGATGCACAAGATTGGTTAAAAACCATAATTGGACAAGAATAAGCCTAGGGAGGACGAAAATAACCTAAATGTTCATCCAATGACACAAATGAACTTATTGGATGCACAAGATTGGTTAAAAACCCTAATTGGACAAGAATAAGCCTAGGGAGGACGAAAATGACCTAAATGTTCATCCAATGACACAAATGAACTTATTGGATGCACAAGATTGGTTAAAAACCCTAATTGGACAAGAATACGCATAGGGAGGACGAAAATGACCTAAGTGTTCATCCAATGACACAAACACACATATTGGATGCACAAGATTGCTTAAAACGCTAATTTAACAAGAATAAGACTAGGGATGACGAAAATGACCTAAATGTTCATCCAATGACACAAATGAACTTATTGGATGCAAAAGATTGGTTAAAAACCCTAATTGGACAAGAATAAGCCTAGGGACGACGAAAATGACCTAAATGTTCGTCCAATGACACAAATGAACTTATTGGATGCACAAGATTGGTTAAAAACCCTAATTGGACAAGAATAAGCCTAGGGAGGACGAAAATGACCTAAATGTTCATCCAATGACACAAATGAACTTATTGGATGCACAAGATTGGTTAAAAACCCTAATTGGACAAGAATAAGCCTAGGGAGGAAGAAAATGACCTAAATGTTCGTCCAATGACACAAACACACCTATTGGATGCACTAGATTGCATAAAAACCCTAATTGGACAAGAATAAGACTAGGGAGGACAAAAATGAACTAAATGTTCGTCCAATGACACAAACACACCTATTGGATGCACAAGATTGCATAAAAACCCTAATTGGACAAGAATAAGCCTAGGGAGGACAAAAATGACCTAAATGTTCGTCCAATGACACAAATGAACTTATTGGATGCACAAGATTGGTTAAAAACCCTAATTGGACAAGAATAAGCCTAGGGAGGACGAAAATGACCTAAATGTTCATCCAATGACACAAATGAACTTATTGGATGCACAAGATTGGTTAAAAACACTAATTGGACAAGAATAAGCCTAGGGAGGACGAAAATGACCTAAATGTTCGTCCAATGACACAGACACACCTATTGGATGCACAAGATTGCATAAAAACCCTAATTGGACAAGAATAAGCCTAGGGAGGACGAAAATGACCTAAATGTTCCTCCAATGACACAAATGAACTTATTGGATGCACAAGATTGGTTAAAAACCCTAATTGGACAAGAATAAGCCTAGGGAGGACAAAAATGACCTAAATGTTCGTCCAATGACACAAATGAACTTATTGGATGCACAAGATTGGTTAAAAACCCTAATTGGACAAGAATAAGCCTAGGGAGGACGAAAATGACCTAAATGTTAATCCAATGACACAAATGAACTTATTGGATGCACAAGATTGGTTAAAAACCCTAATTGGACAAGAATAAGACTAGGGAGGACATAAATGAACTAAATATTCATCCAATGACACAAACACACCTATTGGATGCACAAGATTGGTTAGAAACCCTAATTGGAAAAGAATAAGCCTAGGGAGGATGAAAATGACCTAAATATTCATCCAATGACACAAATGAACTTATTGGATGCACAAGATTGGTTAAAAACCCTAATTGGACAAGAATAAGCCTAGGGAGGACGAAAATAACCTAAATGTTCATCCAATGACACAAATGAACTTATTGGATGTACAAGATTGGTTAAAAACCCTAATTGGACAAGAATAAGCCTAGGGAGGATGAAAATAACCTAAATGTTCATCCAATGACACAAATGAACTTATTGGATGCACAAGATAGGTTAAAAACCCTAATTGGACAAGAATAAGCCTAGGGAGGACCAAAATGACCTAAATGTTCATCCAATGACACAAACACACCTATTTGATGCACAAGATTGGTTAGAAACCCTAAGTGGACAAGAATAAGCCTAGGAAGGACGAGAATGACCTAAATGTTAATCCAATGACACAAATGAAATTATTGGATGCACAAGATTGGTTAAAAACCCTAATTGGACAAGAATAAGCCTAGGGAGGACGAAAATAACCTAAATGTTAATCCAATGACACAAATGAACTTATTGGATGCACAAGATTGGTTAAAAACCCTAATTGGACAAGAATAAGACTAGGGAAGACGAAAATGACCTAAATGTTCATCCAATGACACAAACGCACCTATTGGATGCACAAGATTGGTTAGAAACCCTAATTGGACAAGAATAAGCCTAGGAAGGACGAAAATGACCTAAATGTTCATCCAATGACACAAATGAACTTATTGGATGGACAAGATTGGTTAAAAACCCTAATTGGACAAGAATAAGCCTAGGGAGGACGAAAATGACATAAATGTTCATCCAATGACACAAACAAACCTATTGGATGCACAAGATTGGTTAGAAACCCTAATTGGACAAGAATAAGCCTAGGGAGGACGAAAATGACCTAAATGTTAATCCAATGACACAAATGAACTTATTGGATGCACAAGATTGGTTAAAAACCCTAATTGGACAAGAATAAGCCTAGGGAGGATGAAAATAACCTAAATGTTCATCAAATGACTAAACACACCTATTGGATGCACAAGATTGGTTAGAAACCCTAATTGGACAAGAATAAGCCTAGGAAGGACGAAAATGACCTAAATGTTCATCCAATGACACAAATGAACTTATTGGATGCACAAGATTGGTTAGAAACCCTAATTGGACAAGAATAAGCCTAGGGAGGACGAAAAAGACATAAATGTTCATCCAATGACACAAACAAACCTATTGGATGCACAAGATTGGTTAGAAACCCTAATTGGACAAGAATAAGCCTAGGGAGGACGAAAATGACCTAAATGTTAATCCAATGACACAAATGAACTTATTGGATGCACAAGATTGGTTAAAAACCCTAATTGGACAAGAATAAGCCTAGGGAGGACGAAAATGACCTAAATGTTAATCCAATGACACAAATGAACTTATTGGATGCACAAGATTGGTTAGAAACCCTAATTGGAAAAGAGTAAGCCTAGGGAGGACGAAAATGACCTAAATGTTCATCCAATGACACAAACACACCTATTGGATGCACAAGATTGGTTAGAAACCCTAATTGGACAAGAATAAGCCTAGGGAGGACGAAAATGACCTAAATGTTAATCCAATGACACAAATGAACTTATTGGATGCACAAGATTGGTTAAAAACCCTAATTGGACAAGAATAAGACTAGGGAGGACGAAAATGACCTAAATGTTCATCCAATGACAAAAATGAACTTATTGGATGCACAAGATTGGTTAAAAACCCTAATTGGACAAGAATAAGCCTAGGGAGGACGAAAATGACCTAAATGTTCATCCATTGACACAAATGAACTTATTGGATGCACAAGATTGGTTTAAAAACCTAATTGGACAAGAATAAGCCTAGGGAGGACGAAAATGACCTAAATGTTCATCCAATGACACAAATGAACTTATTGGATGCACAAGATTGGTTGAAAACCCTAATTGGACAAGAATAAGCCTAGGGAGGACGAAAATGACCTAAATGTTCATCCATTGACACAAATGAACTTATTGGATGCACAAGATTGGTTAAAAACCCTAATTGGACAAGAATAAGCCTAGGGAGGACGAAAATGACCTAAATGTTCATCCAATGACACAAATGAACTTATTGAATGCACAAGATTGGTTAAAAACCCTAATCGGACAAGAATAAGCCTAGGTAGGACGAAAATGACCTAAATGTTCTTCCAATGACACAAACACACCTATTGGATGCACAAGATTGCATAAAAACCCTAATTGGACAAGAATAAGACTAGGGAGGACGAAAATGACCTAAATGTTCCTCCAATGACACAAACACACCTATTGGATGCACAAGATTGCATAAAAACCTAATTCGACAAGAATAAGACTAAGGACGACGAAAATTACCTAAATGTTCATCCAATGACACAAATGAACTTATTGGATGCACAAGATTGGTTAAAAACCCTAATTGGACAAGAATAAGCCTAGGGAGGACGAAAATGACCTAAATGTTCGTCCAATGACACAAACACACCTATTGGATGCACAAGATTGCATAAAAACCCTAATTGGACAAGAATAAGACTAGGGAGGACGAAAATGACCTAAATGTTCCTCCAATGACACAAACACACCTATTGGATGCACAAGATTGCATAAAAACCCTAATTGGACAAGAATAAGACTAGGGAGGACGAAAATGACCTAAATGTTCCTCCAATGACACAAACACACCTATTGGATGCACAAGATTGCATAAAAACCCTAATTCGACAAGAATAAGACTAGGGAGGACGAAAATGACCTAAATGTTCATCCAATGACATAAATGAACTTATTGGTTGCACAAGATTGGTTAAAAACCCTAATTGGACAAGAATAAGCCTAGGGAGGACGAAAATGACCTAAATGTTCGTCCAATGACACAAACACACCTATTGGATGCACAAGATTGCATAAAAACCCTAATTGGACAAGAATAAGACTAGGGAGGACGAAAATGACCTAAATGTTCATCCAATGACGCAAATGAACTTATTGGATGCACAAGATTGGTTAAAAACCCTAATTGGACAAGAATAAGCCTAGGGAGGACGAAAATAACCTAAATGTTCATCCAATGACACAAATGAACTTATTGGATGCACAAGATTGGTTAAAAACCCTAATTGGACAAGAATAAGCTTAGGGAGGACGAAAATGACCTAAATGTTCATCCAATGACACAAATGAACTTATTGGATGCACAAGATTGGTTAAAAACCCTAATTGGACAAGAATAAGCCTAGGGAGGACGAAAATGACCTAAATGTTCATCCAATGACACAAACACACCTGTTGGATGCACAAGATTGCATAAAAACCCTAATTGGACAAGAATAAGACTAGGGAGGACGAAAATGACCTAAATGTTCATCCAATGACACTAATGAACTTATTGGATGCACAAGATTGGTTAAAAACCCTAATTGGACAAGAATAAGCATAGGGAGGACGAAAATGACCTAAATGTTCATCCAATGACACAAATGAACTTATTGGATGCACAAGATTGGTTAAAAACCCTAATTGGACAAGAATAAGGCTATGGAGGACAAAAATGACCTAAATGTTCATCCAATGACACAAATGAAATTATTGGATGCACAAGATTGGTTAAAAACCCTAATTGGACAAGAATAAGCCTAAGGTGGACGAAAATGACCTAAATGTTTATCCAATGACACAAATGAACTTATTGGATGCACAAGATTGCTTAAAAACCCTAATTGGACAAGAATAAGTCTAGGGAGGACCAAAATGACCAAAATGTTCATCCAATGACACAAATGAACTTATTGGATCCACAAGATTGGTTAAAAACCCTAATTGGAAAAGAATAAGCCTTGGGAGGACGAAAATGACCTAAATGTTCATCCAATGACACAAATGAACTTATTGGATGCACAAGATTGGTTAAAAACCCTAATTGGACAAGAATAAGCATAGGGAGGACGAAAATGACCTAAATGTTCATCCAATGACACAAACCCACATATTGGATGCACACGATTGCTTAAAACCCTAATTGGACAAGAATAAGACTAGGGAGGACGAAAATGACCTAAATGTTTATCCAATGACACAAATGAATTTATTGAATGCACAACATTGGTTAAAAACCCTAATCAGGCAAGAATAAGCCTAGGGAGGACGAAAATGACCTAAATGTTCGTCCAATGACACAAACACACCTATTGGATGCACAAGATTGCATAAAAACCCTAATTGGACAAGAATAAGACTAGGGAGGACGAAAATGACCTAAATGTTCCTCCAATGACACAAACACTTCTATTGGATGCACAAGATTGCATAAAAACCCTAATTCGACAAGAATAAGACTAGGGAGGATGAAAATGACCTAAATGTTCCTCCAATGACACAAACACACCTATTGGATGCACAAGATTGCATAAAAACCCTAATTGGACAAGAATAAGACTAGGGAGGACGTAAATGACCTAAATGTTCCACCAATGACACAAATGAACTTATTGGATACACAAGGTTGGTTAAAAACCCTAATTGGACAAGAATAAGCCTAGGGAGGACGAAAATGACCTAAATGTTCAACCAATGACACAAATGAACTTATTGGATGCACAAGGTTGGTTAAAAACACTAATTGGACAAGAATAAGACTAGGGAGGACGAAAATGAGCTAAATGTTCCTCCAATGACACAAACACACCTATTGGATGCACAAGATTGCATAAAAACCCTAATTGGACAAGAATAAGACTAGGGAGGACGAAAATGACCTAAATGTTCCTCCAATGACACAAACACACCTATTGGATGCACAAGATTTCATAAAAACCCTAATTCGACAAGAATAAGACTAGGGAGGAAGAAAATGACCTAAATGTTCCTCCAATGAAACAAACACACCTATTGGATGCACAAGATTGCATAAAAACCCTAATTGGACAAGAATTAGACTAGGGAGGACGTAAATGACCTAAATGTTCCACCAATGACACAAATGAACTTATTGGATGCACAAGGTTGGTTAAAAACCCTAATTGGACAAGAATAAGACTAGGGAGGACGAAAATGACCTAAATGTTCATCCAATGACACAAATGAACTTATTGGATGCACAAGATTGGTTAAAAACCCTAATTGGACAAGAATAAGCCTAGGGAGGACGAAAATGACATAAATGTTCGTCCAATGACACAAACACACCTATTGGATGCACAAGATTGGTTAGAAACCCTAATTGGACAAGAATAAGCCTAGGAAGGACGAAAATGACCTAAATGTTAATCCAATGACACAAATACACCTAATGGATGCACAAGATTGGTTAAAAACCCTAACTGGACAAGAATAAGCCTAGGGAGGACGAAAATGACCTAAATGTTCATCCAATGACACAAACACACCTATTGGATGCACAAGATTGGTTAAAAACCCTAATTGGACAAGAATAAGCCTAGGGAGGATGAAAATAACCTAAATGTTCATCAAATGACTAAACACACCTATTGGATGCACAAGATTGGTTAGAAACCCTAATTGGACAAGAATAAGCCTAGGGAGGACGAAAATGACCTAAATGTTCACCCAATGACACAAATGAACTTATTGGATGCACTAGATTGGTTAGAAACCCTAACTGGACAAGAATAAGCCTAGGGAGGACGAAAATGACCTAAATGTTCATCCAATGACACAAACACACCTATTGGATGCACAAGATTGGTTAAAATCCCTAATTGGACAAGAATAAGCATAGGGAGGACGAAAATGACCTAAATGTTCATCCAATGACACAAATGAACTTATTGGATGCACAAGATTGGTTAGAAACCCTAATTGGACAAGAATAAGACTAGGGAGGACGAAAATGACCTAAATGTTCATCCAATGACACAAACACACCTATTGGATTCACAAGATTGGTTAGAAACCCTAATTGGACAAGAATATGCCTTGGGAGGACGAAAATGACCTAAATGTTCATCCAATGACACAAATGAACTTATTGGATGCACAAGATTGGTTAAAAACCCGAATTGGACAAGAATAAGCCTAGGGAGGACGAAAATGACCTAAATGTTCATCCAATGACACAAATGAACTTATTGAATGCACAAGATTGGTTAAAAACCCTAATTGGACAAGAATAAGACTTGGGAGGACAAAAATGACCTAAATGTTCATCCAATGACACAAACACACCTATTGGATGCACAAGATTGGTTAGAAACCCTAATGGACAAGAATAAGCCTAGGGAGGATGAAAATGACCTAAATATTCATCTAATGACACAAATTAACTTATTGGATGCACAAGATTGGTTAAAAACCCTAATTGGACAAGAATAAGCCTAGGGAGGACGAAAATAACCTAAATGTTCATCCAATGACACAAATGAACTTATTGGATGCACAAGATTGGTTAAAAACCCTAATTGGACAAGAATAAGCCTAGGGAGGACAAAAATGACCTAAATGTTCACCCAATGACACAAACACACCTATTTGATGCACAAGATTGGTTAGAAACCCTAATTGGACAAGAATAAGCCTAGGAAGGACGAAAATGACCTAAATGTTAATCCAATGACACAAATGAACTTATTGGATGCACAAGATTGGTTAAAAACCCTAATTGGACAAGAATAAGCCTAGGGAGGACGAAAATAACCTAAATGTTAATCCAATGACACAAATGAACTTATTGGATGCACAAGATTGGTTAAAAACCCTAATTTGACAAGAATAAGACTAGGGAAGACGAAAATGACCTAAATGTTCATCCAATGACACAAACGCACCTATTGGATGCACAAGATTGGTTAGAAACCCTAATTGGACAAGAATAAGCCTATGAAGGACGAAAATGACCTAAATGTTCATCCAATGATGCAAATGAACTTATTGGATGCACAAGATTGGTTAGAAACCCTAATTGGACAAGAATAAGCCTAGGGAGGACGAAAAAGACATAAATGTTCATCCAATGACACAAACAAACCTATTGGATGCACAAGATTGGTTAGAAACCCTAATTGGACAAGAATAAGCCTAGGGAGGACGAAAATGACCTAAATGTTAATCCAATGACACAAATGAACTTATTGGATGCACAAGATTGGTTAAAAACCCTAATTGGACAAGAATAAGCCTAGGGAGGATGAAAATAACCTAAATGTTTATCAAATGACTAAACACACCTATTGGATGCACAAGATTGGTTAGAAACCCTAATTGGACAAGAATAAGCCTAGGGAGGACGAAAACGACCTAAATGTTCACCCAATGACACAAATGAACTTATTGGATGCACAAGATTGGTTAAAAACCCTAATTGGACAAGAATAAGCATAGGGAGGACGAAAATGACCTAAATGTTCATCCAATGACACAAATGATCTTATTGGATGCACAAGATTGGTTAAAAACCCTAATTGGACAAGAATAAGACTAGGGAGGACGAAAATGACCTAAATGTTCATCCAATGACACAAACACACCTATTGGATTCACAAGATTGGTTAAAAACCCTAATTGGACAAGAATATGCCTTGGGAGGACGAAAATGACCTAAATGTTCTTCCAATGACACAAATGAACTTATTGGATGCCCAAGATTGGTTAAAACCCTAATTGGACAAGAATAAGCCTAGGGAGGACGAAAATAACATAAATGTTCATCAAATGACTAAACACACCTAATGGATGCACATGATTTGTAAGAAACCCTAATTGGACAAGAATAAGCCTAGGGAGGACGAAAATGACCTAAATGTTAATCCAATGACACAAATGAACTTATTGGATGCACAAGATTGGTTAAAAACCCTAATTGGACAAGAATAAGCCTAGGGAGGACGAAAATAACCTAAATGTTCATCAAATGACTAAACACACCAATTGGATGCACAAGATTGGTTATAAACCCTAATTGGACAAGAATAAGCCTAGGGAGGACGAAAATGACCTAACTATTCATCCAATGACACAAATGAACTTATTGGATGCACAAGATTGGTTAAAAACCCTAATTGGACAAGAATAAGCCTAGGGAGGACGAAAATGACCTAAATGTTCATCCAATGACACAAACACACCTATTGGATGCACAAGATTGGTTAAAAACCCTAATTGGACAAGAATAAGCATAGGGAGGACGAAAATGACCTAAATGTTCATCCAATGACACAAATGAACTTATTGGATGCACAAGATTGGTTAAAAACCCTAATTGGACAAGAATAAGCCTAGGGAGAACGAAAATAACCTAAATGTTCATCAAATGACTAAACACACCTATTGGATGCACAAGATTGGTTAGAAACCCTAATTGGACAAGAATAAGCCTAGGGAGGACGAAAATGACCTAAATGTTCACCCAATGACACAAATGAACTTATTGGATGCACAAGATTAGTTAAAAACCCTAATTGGACAAGAATAAGCAAAGGGAGGACGAAAATGACCTAAATGTTCATCCAATCACACAAACACACCTATTGGATGCACAAGATTGGTTAAAAACCCTAATTGGACAAGAATAAGCATAAGGAGGACGAAAATGACCTAAATGTTCATCCAATGACACAAATGAACTTATTGGATGCACAAGATTGGTTAAAAACCCTAATTTGACAAGAATAAGCCTAGGGAGGACGAAAATGACCTATATGTTCATCCAATGACACAAACACACCTATTGGATGCACAAGATTGGTTAGAAACCCTAATTGGACAAGAATTAGCCTAGGGAGGACGAAAATGACCTAAATAGTAATCCAATGACACAAATGAACTTATTGGATGCACAAGATTGGTTAAAAACCCTAATTAGACAAGAATAAGCCTAGGGAGGATGAAAATGACCTAAATGTTCATCCAATGACACAAACACTTCTATTGGATGCACAAGATTGGTTAGAAACCCTAATTGGACAAGAATAAGCCTAGGGAGGACGAAAATGACCTAAATGTTAATCCAATGACACAAATGAACTTATTGGATGCACAAGATTGGTTAAAAACCCTAATTGGACAAGAATAAGCCTAGGGAGGACGAAAATAACCTAAATGTTCATCAAACGACTAAACACACCTATTCGATGCACAAGAATGGTTAGAAACCCTAATTGGACAAGAATAAGCCTAGGGAGGACGAAAATGACCTAACTATTCATCCAATGACACAAATGAACTTATTGGATGCACAAGATTGGTTAAAAACCCTAATTGGACAAGAATAAGCCTAGGGAGGAAGAAAATGACCTAAATGTTCATCCAATGACACAAACACACCTATTCGATGCACACGATTGGTTAAAAACCCTAATTTGACAAGAATAAGCCTAGGGAGGACGAAAATGACCTAACTATTCATCCAATGACACAAATGAACTCATTGGATGCACAAGATTGGTTAAAAACCTTAATTGGAAAAGAATAAGCCTAGGGAGGACGAAATGACCTAAATGTTCATCCAATGACACAAACACACCTATTGGATGCACAAGATTGGTTAGAAACCCTAATTGGACAAGAATAAGCCTAGGGAGGACGAAAATGACCTAAATGTTAATCCAATGACACAAATGAACTTATTGGATGCACAAGATTGGTTAAAAACCCTAATTGGACAAGAATAAGCCTAGGGAGGATGAAAATAACCTAAATGTTCATCAAATGACTAAACACACCTATTGGATGCACAAGATTGGTTAGAAACCCTAATTGGACAAGAATAAGCCTAGGAAGGACGAAAATGACCTAAATGTTCATCCAATGACACAAATGAACTTATTGGATGCACAAGATTGGTTAGAAACCCTAATTGGACAAGAATAAGCCTAGGGAGGACGAAAAAGACATAAATGTTCATCCAATGACACAAACAAACCTATTGGATGCACAAGATTGGTTAGAAACCCTAATTGGACAAGAATAAGCCTAGGGAGGACGAAAATGACCTAAATGTTAATCCAATGACACAAATGAACTTATTGGATGCACAAGATTGGTTAAAAACCCTAATTGGACAAGAATAAGCCTAGGGAGGATGAAAATAACCTAAATGTTCATCAAATGACTAAACACACCTATTGGATGCACAAGATTGGTAAGAAACCCTAATTGGACAAGAATAAGCCTAGGGAGGACGAAAATGACCTAAATGTTAATCCAATGACACAAATGAACTTATTGGATGCACAAGATTGGTTAAAAACCCTAATTGGACAAGAATAAGCCTAGGGAGGACGAAAATGACCTAAATGTTCATCCAATGACACAAACACACCAATTGGATGCACAAGATTGGTTAAAAACCCTAATTGCACAAGAATAAGCCTAGGGACGGCGAAAATGACCTAAATGTTCATCCAATGACACAAATGAACTTATTGGATGCACAAGATTGGTTAAAAACCCTAATTGGACAAGAATAAGACTAGGGAGGACGAAAATGACCTAAATGTTAATCCAATGACACAAACACACCTATTGGATGCACAAGATTGGCTAGAAACCCTAATTGCACAAGAATAAGCCTAGGGAGAGCGAAAATGACCTAAATGTTAATCCAATGACACAAATGAACTTATTGGATGCACAAGATTGGTTAACAACCCTAATTGGACAAGAATAAGACTAGGAAGGACGAAAATGACCTAAATGTTCATCCGATGACACAAACACACCTATTGGATGCACAAGATTGGTTAGAAACCCTAATTGAACAAGAATAAGCCTAGGAAGGACGAAAATGACCTAAATGTTAATCCAATGACACAAATGAACTTATTGGATGCACAAGATCGGTTAAAAACCCTAATTGGACAAGAATAAGCCTAGGGAGGACGAAAATGACCTAAATGTTAATCCAATGACACAAATGAACTTATTGGATGCACAAGATTGGTTAAAAACCCTAATTGGACAAGAATAAGCCTAGGGAGGACGAAAATGACCTAAATGTTCATCCAATGACACAAATGAACTTATTGGATGCATAAGATTGGTTAAAAACCCTAATTGGACAAGAATAAGCTTAGGGTGGACGAAAATGACCTAATTGTTCATCCAATGACACAAATGAACTTATTGGATGCACATGATTGGTTAAAAACCCTAATTGGACAAGAATAAGCCTAGGGAGGACGAAAATGACCTAAATGTTAATCCAATGACACAAATGAACTTATTGGATGCACAAGATTGCTTAAAACCCTAATTGGACAAGAATAAGACTAGGGAGGACGAAAATGTCCTAAATGTTCATCCAATGACACAAACACACCTATTGGATGCACAAGATTGGTTAGAAACCCTAATTGGACAAGAATAAGCCTAAGAAGGACGAAAATGACCTAAATGTTAATCCAATGACACAAGTGAACTTATTGGATGCACAAGATTGGTTAAAAACCCTAATTGGACAAGAATAAGCCTAGGGAGGACGAAAATGACCTAAATGTTCATCCAATGACACAAACACACCTATTGGATGCACAAGATTGGTTAGAAACCCTAATTGGACAAGAATAAGCCTAGGAAGGACGAAAATGACCTAAATGTTCATCCAATGACACAAATGAACTTATTGGACGCATAAGATTGCTTAAAACCCTATTGGACAAGAATAAGACTAGGGAGGACGAAAATGACCTAAATGTTCATCCAATGACACAAACACACCTATTGGATGCACAAGATTGGTTAGAAACCCTAATTGGACAAGAATAAGCCTAGGGAGGACGAAAATAACCTAAATGTTCATCCAATGACACAAATGAACTTATTGGATGCACAAGATTGGTTAAAAACACTAATTGGACAAGAATAAGCCTAGGGAGGACGAAAATGACCTAAATGTTCATCCAATGACACAAACACACCTAATTGATGCACAAGATTGGTTAGAAACCCTAATTGGACAAGAATAAGCCTAGGAAGGACGAAAATGACCTAAATGTTAATCCAATGACACAAACGAACTTATTGGACGCACAAGATTGGTTAAAAACCCTAATTGGACAAGAATAAGCCGAGGGAGGACGAAAACGACCTAAATGTTCATCCAATGACACAAACACACCTATTGGATGCACAAGATTGGTTAAAAACCCTAATTGGACAAGAATAAGCCTAGGGAGGACGAAAATGACCTAAATGTTCATCCAATGACACAAATGAACTTATTGGATGCACAAGATTGGTTAAAAACCCTAATTGGAAAAGAATAAGCCTAGGGAAGAAGAAAATGACCTAAATGTTCATCCAATGACACAAACACACCTATTGGATGCACAAGATTGGTTAAAAACCCTAATTGGACAAGAATAAGCCTAGGGAGGACGAAAATGACCTAAATGTTCATCCAATGACACAAATGAACTTATTGGATGCACAAGATTGGTTAAAAACCCTAATTGGACCAGAATAAGAATAGGGAGGACGAAAATGACCTAAATGTTCATCCAATGACACAAACACACATATTGGATGCACAAGATTGCTTAAAACCTTAATTGGAGAAGAATAAGACTAGGGAGGACGAAAATGACCTAAATGTTCATCCAATGACACAAATGAACTTATTGGATGCACCAGATTGGTTAAAAACCCTAATTGGACAAGAATAAGCCTAGGGAGGACGAAAATGACCTAAATGTTCATCCAATGACACAAATGAACTTATTGGATGCACAAGATTGGTTAAAAACCCTAATTGGACAAGAATAAGCCTAGGGAGGACGAAAGTGACCTAAATGTTCGTCCAATGACACAAACACACCTATTGGATGCACAAGATTTCATAAAAACCCTAATTGGACAAGAATAAGCCTATGGAGGACGAAAATGACCTAAATGTTCATCCAATGACACAAATGAACTTATTGGATGCACAAGATTGGTTAAAAACCCTAATTGGACAAGAATAAGCCTAGGGAGGACGAAAATGGCCTAAATGTTCATCCAATGACACAAATGAACTTATTGGATGCACAAGATTGGTTAAAAACCCTAATTGGACAAGAATAAGCCTAGGGAGGACGAAAATGACCTAAATGTTCATCCAATGACACAAATGAACTTATTGGATGCACAAGATTGGTTAAAAACCCTAATTAGATAAGAATAAGCATGGGGAGGAGGAAAATGACCTAAATATTCATCCAATGACACAAATGAACTTATTGGATGCACAAGATTGGTTAAAAACCCTAATTGGACAAGAATAAGCCTAGGGAGGACGAAAATGACCTAAATGTTCATCCAATGACACAAACACACCTATTGGATGCACAAGATTGGTTAAAAACCTTAATTGAACAAGAATAAGCCTAGGGAGGACGAAAACGACCTAAATGTTCATCCAATGACACAAATGAACTTATTGGATGCACAAGATTGGTTAAAAACCCTAATTGGACAAGAATAAGACTAGGGAGGACGAAAATGACCTAAATGTTCATCCAATGACACAAACACACCTATTGGATTCACAAGATTGGTTAAAAACCCTAATTGGACAAGAATATGCCTTGGGAGGACGAAAATGACCTAAATGTTCATCCAATGACACAAATGAACTTATTGGATGCACAAGATTGGTTAAAAACCCTAATTGGACAAGAATAAGCCTAGGGAGGACGAAAATGACCTAAATGTTCATCCAATGACACAAACACACCTATTGGATGCACAAGATTGGTAAGAAACCCTAATTGGACAAGAATAAGCCTAGGGAGGACGAAAATGACCTAAATGTTAATCCAATGACACAAATGAACTTATAGGATGCACAAGATTGGTTAAAAACCCTAATTGGACAAGAATAAGCCTAGGGAGGACGAAAATAACCTAAATGTTCATCCAATGACACAAATGAACTTATTGGATGCACAAGATTGGTTAAAAACCCTAATTGGACAAGAATAAGCCTAGGGAGGACGAAAATGACCTAAATGTTCATCCAATGACACAAACACACCTATTGGATGCACAAGATTGGTTAAAAACCCTAATTGGACAAGAATAAGACTAGGGAGGACGAAAATGACCAAAATGTTCATCCAATGACACAAACACACCTATTGGATGCACAAGATTGCATAAAAACCCTAATTGGACAAGAATAAGACTATGGAGGATGATAATGACCTAAATGTTCATCCAATGACACAAATGAACTTATTGGATGCACAAGATTGGTTAAAAACCCTAATTGGACAAGAATAAGCATAGGGAGGACGAAAATAACCTAAATGTTCATCCAATGACACAAATGAACTTATTGGATGCACAAGATTGGTTAAAAACCCTAATTGGACAAGAATAAGCCTAGGGAGGACGAAAATGACCTAAATGTTCATCCAATGACACAAACACACCTATTGGATGCACAAGATTGGTAAGAAACCCTAATTGGACAAGAATAAGCATAGGGAGGACGAAAATGACCTAAATGTTCATCCAATGACACAAATGAACTTATTGGATGCACAAGATTGGTTAAAAACCCTAATTGGACAAGAATAAGACTAGGGAGGACGAAAATGACCTAAATGTTCATCCAATGTCACAAACACACCTATTGGATGCACAAGATTGGTTAAAAACCCTAATTGGACAAGAATAAGCCTAGGGAGGACGAAAATGACCTAAATGTTCATCCAATGACACAAATGAACTTATTGGATGCATAAGATTGGTTAAAAACCCTAATTGGACAAGAATAAGCTTAGGGTGGGCGAAAATGACCTAATTGTTCATCCATTGACACAAATGAACTTATTGGATGCACATGATTGGTTAAAAACCCTAATTGGACAAGAATAAGCCTAGGGAGGACGAAAATGACCTAAATGTTAATCCAATGATACAAATGAACTTATTGGATGCACAAGATTGCTTAAAACCCTAGTTGGACAAGAATAAGCCTAGAAAGGACGAAAATGACCTAAATGTTCATCCAATGACACAAACACACCTATTGGATGCACAAGATTGTTTAAAAACCCTAATTGCACAAGAATAAGCCTAGGGAGGGCGAAAATGACCTAAATGTTCATCCAATGACACAAATGAACTTATTGGATGCACAAGATTGGTTAAAAACCCTAATTGGACAAGAATAAGACTAGGGAGGACGAAAATGACCTAAATGTTAATCCCATGACACAAACACACCTATTGGATGCACAAGATTGGTTAGAAACCCTAATTGCACAAGAATAAGCCTAGGGAGAGCGAAAATGACCTAAATGTTGATCCAATGACACAAATGAACTTATTGGACGCACAAGATTGGTTAAAACCCCTAATTGGACAAGAATAAGACTAGGGAGGACGAAAATGACCTAAATGTTCATCCAATGACACAAACGCACCTATTGGATGCACAAGATTGGTTAGAAACCCTAATTGGACAAGAATAAGCCTAGGAAGGACGAAAATGACCTAAATGTTCATCCAATGACACAAATGAACTTATTGGATGCACAAGATTGGTTAGAAACCCTAATTGGACAAGAATAAGCCTAGGGAGGACGAAAAAGACATAAATGTTCATCCAATGACACAAACAAACCTATTGGATGCACAAGATTGGTTAGAAACCCTAATTGGACAAGAATAAGCCTAGGGAGGACGAAAATGACCTAAATGTTAATCCAATGACACAAATGAACTTATTGGATGCACAAGATTGGTTAAAAACCCTAATTGGACAAGAATAAGCCTAGGGAGGATGAAAATAACCTAAATGTTCATCAAATGACTAAACACACCTATTGGATGCACAAGATTGGTTAGAAACCCTAATTGGACAAGAATAAGCCTAGGAAGGACGAAAATGACCTAAATGTTCATCCAATGACACAAATGAACTTATTGGATGCACAAGATTGGTTAAAAACCGTAATTGGACAAGAATAAGCCTAGGGAGGACGAAAATGACCTAAATGTTCATCCAATGACACAAACACACCTATTGGATGCACAAGATTTGTTAGAAACCCTAATTGGACAAGAATAAGCCTAGGAAGGACGAAAAAGACCTAAATGTTAATCCGATGACACAAATGAACTTATTGGACGCACAAGATTGGTTAAAAACCCTAATTGGACAAGAATAAGCCTAGGGAGGACGAAAATGACCTAAATGTTCATCCAATGACACAAACACACCTATTGGATGCACAAGATTGGTTAGAAACCCTAATTGGACAAGAATAAGCCTAGGAAGGTCGAAAATGACCTAAATATTCATCCAATGACACAAATGAACTTATTGGATGCACAAGATTGGTTAAAAACCCTAATTGGACAAGAATAAGCCTAGGGAGGACGAAAATGACCTAAATGTTCATCCAATGACACAAACACACCTATTGGATGCACAAGATTGGTTAGAAACCCTAATTGGACAAGAATAAGCTTAGGGAGGACGAAAATGACCTAAATGTTCACCCAATGACACAAATGAACTTATTGGATGCACTAGATTGGTTAAAAACCCTAACTGGACATGAATAAGCCTAGAGAGGACGAAAATGACCTAAATGTTCATCCAATGACACAAACACACCTAATGGGTGCACAAGATTGGTTAAAAACCCTAATTGGACAAGAATAAGCCTAGGGAGGACGAAAATGACCTAAATGTTCATCCAATGACACAAACACACCTATTGGATGCACAAGATTGGTTAAAAACCCTAATTGCACAAGAATAAGCCTAGGGAGGGCGAAAATGACCTAAATGTTCATCCAATGACACAAATGAACTTATTGCATGCACAAGATTGGTTAAAAACCGTAATTGGACAAGAATATGACTAGGGAGGACGAAAATGACCTAAATGTTAATCCAATGACACAAACACACCTATTGGATGCACAAGATTGGTTAGAAACCCTAATTGCACAAGAATAAGCCTAGGGAGAGCGAAAATGACCTAAATGTTGATCCAATGACACAAATGAACTTATTGGACGCACAAGATTGGTTAAAAACCCTAATTGGACAAGAATAAGACTAGGGAGGACGAAAATGACCTAAATGTTCATCCAATGACACAAACACGCCTATTGGATGTACAAGATTGGTTAGAAACCCTAATTGGACAAGAATAAGCCTTGGGAGGACGAAAATGACCTAAATGTTCATCCAATGACACAAATGAACTTATTGGATGCACAAGATTGGTTAAAAACCGTAATTGGACAAGAATATGACTAGGGAGGACGAAAATGACCTAAATGTTAATCCAATGACACAAACACACCTATTGGATGCACAAGATTGGTTAGAAACCCTAATTGCACAAGAATAAGCCTAGGGAGAGCGAAAATGACCTAAATGTTGATCCAATGACACAAATGAACTTATTGGACGCACAAGATTGGTTAAAACCCTAATTGGACAAGAATAAGACTAGGGAGGACGAAAATGACCTAAATGTTCATCCAATGACACAAACACACCTATTGGATGCACAAGATTGGTTAAAAACCCTAATTGCACAAGAATAAGCCTAGGGAGGGCGAAAATGACCTAAATGTTCATCCAATGACACAAATGAACTTATTGGATGCACAAGATTGGTTAAAAACCGTAATTGGACAAGAATATGACTAGGGAGGACGAAAATGACCTAAATGTTAATCCAATGACACAAACAAACCTATTGGATGCACAAGATTGGTTAGAAACCCTAATTGCACAAGAATAAGCCTAGGGAGAGCGAAAATGACCTAAATGTTGATCCAATGACACAAATGAACTTATTGGACGCACAAGATTGGTTAAAAACCCTAATTGGACAAGAATAAGACTAGGGAGGACGAAAATGACCTAAATGTTCATCCAATGACACAAACACGCCTATTGGATGTACAAGATTGGTTAGAAACCCTAATTGGACAAGAATAAGCCTTGGGAGGACGAAAATGACCTAAATGTTCATCCAATGACACAAATGAACTTATTGGATGCACAAGATTGGTTAAAAACTCTAATTGGACAAGAATAAGCCTAGGGAGGACGAAAATGACCTAAATGTTCATCCAATGACACAAACACACCTATTGGATGCACAAGATTGGTTAGAAACCCTAATTGGACAAGAATAAGCTTAGGGAGGACGAAAATGACCTAAATGTTCATCCAATGACACAAATGAACTTATTGGATGCATAAGATTGGTTAAAAACCCTAATTGGACAAGAATAAGCTTAGGGTGGACGAAAATGACCTAATTGTTCATCCAATGACACAAATGAACTTATTGGATGCACATGATTGGTTAAAAATCCTAATTGGACAAGAATAAGCCTAGGGAGGACGAAAATGACCTAAATGTTAATCCAATGACACAAATGAACTTATTGGATGCACAAGATTGCTTAAAACCCTAGTTGGACAAGAATAAGCCTAGGGAGGACGAAAATGACCTAAATGTTAATCCAATGACACAAACACACCTATTGGATGCACAAGATTGGTTAAAAACCCTAATTGCACAAGAATAAGCCTAGGGAGGACGAAAATGACCTAAATGTTCACCCAATGACACAAATGAACTTATTGGATGCACAAGATTGGTTAAAAACCCTAATTGCACAAGAATAAGCCTAGGGAGGACGAAAATGACCTAAATGTTCATCCAATGACACAAATGAACTTATTGGATGCACAAGATTGGTTAAAAACCCTAATTGGACAAGAATAAGACTAGGGAGGACAAAAATGACCTAAATGTTCATCCAATGACACAAACACACCTATTGGATGCACAAGATTGGTTAAAAACCCTAATTGGACAAGAATAAGCCTAGGGAGGACGAAAATGACCTAAATGTTCATCCAATGACACAAATGAACTTATTGGAAGCATAAGATTGGTTAAAAACCCTAATTGGACAAGAATAAGCTTAGGGTGGACGAAAATGACCTAATTGTTCATCCAATGACACAAATGAACTTATTGGATGCACAAGATTGGTTAAAAACCCTAATTGGACAAGAATAAGCCTAGGGAGGACGAAAATGACCTAAATGTTAATCCAATGACACAAATGAACTTATTGGATGCACAAGATTGCTTAAAACCCTAAATGGACAAGAATAAGCCTAGGGTGGACGAAAATGACCTAATTGTTCATCCAATGACACAAATGAACTTATTGGATGCACAAGATTGGTTAAAAACCCTAATTGGACAAGAATAAGCCTAGGGAGGACGAAAATGACCTAAATGTTCATCCAATGAAACAAATGAACTTATTGGATGCACAAGATTGGTTAAAAACCCTAATTGGACAAGAATAAGCCTAGGGAGGACGAAAATGACCTAAATGTTAATCCAATGACACAAATGAACTTATTGGATGCACAAGATTGGTTAAAAACCCTAATTAAACAAGAATAAGCCTAGGGAGGATGAAAATGACCTAAATGTTCATCCAATGACACAAACACACCTATTGGATGCACAAGATTGGTTAAAAACCCTAATTGGACAAGAATAAGCCTAGGGAGGACGAAAATGACCTAAACGTTCATCCAATGACACAAATGAACTTATTGGATGCACAAGATTGGTTAAAAACCCTAATTGGACAAGAATAAGCCTAGGGAGGACGAAAATGACCTAAATGTTCATCCAATGACACAAACACACCTATTGGATGCACAAGATTGGTTAAAAACCCTAATTAGACAAGAATAAGCCTAGGGTGATCGAAAATGACCTAAATGTTTATCCAATGACACAAATGAACTTATTGGATGCACAAGATTGGTTAAAAACCCTAATTGGACAAGAATAAGCCTAGGGAGGACGAAAATGACCTAAATGTTCATCCAATGACACAAACACACGTGTTGGATGCACAAGATTGGTTAAAAACCCTAATTGGACAAGAATAAGCCTAGGGAGGACGAAAATGACCTAAATGTTCATCCAATGACACAAATGAACTTATTGGATGCACAAGATTGCTTAAAAACCCTAATTGGACAAGAATAAGCCTAGGGAGGACGAAAATGACCTAAATGTTCATCCAATGACACAAATACACCTATTGGATGCACAAGAGTGGTTAGAAACCCTAATTGGACAAGAATAAGCCTAGGGAGGACGAAACTGACCTAAATGTTCATCCAATGACACAAACACACCTATTGGATGCACAAGATTGGTTAAAAACCCTAATTGGACAAGAATAAGCCAAGGGAGGACGAAAATGACCTAAATGTTCATCCAATGACACAAATACACCTATTGGATGCACAAGATTGGTTAGAAACCCTAATTGGACAAGAATAAGCCTAGGGAGAATGAAAATGACCTAAAGGTTCATCCAATGACACAAATGAACTTATTGGATGCACAAGATTGGTTAAAAACCCTAATTGGACAAGAATAAGCCTAGGGAGGACGAAAATGACCTAAATGTTCATCCAATGACACAAACACACCTATTGGATGCACAAGATTGGTTAAAAACCCTAATTGGACAAGAATAAGCCTAGGGAGGACGAAAATGACCTAAATGTTCATCAAATGACACAAACAAACCTATTGGATGCACAAGATTGGTTAGAAACCCTAATTGGACAAGAAAAAGCCTAGGGAGGACGAAAATGACCTAAATGTTAATCCAATGACACAAATGAACTTATTGGATGCACAAGATTGGTTAAAAACCCTAATTGGACAAGAATAAGCCTAGGGAGGATGAAAATAACCTAAATGTTCATCAAATGACTAAACACACCTATTGGATGCACAAGATTGGTTAGAAACCCTAATTGGACAAGAATAAGCCTAGGGAGGACGAAAATGACCTAAATGTTCACCCAATGACACAAATGAACTTATTGGATGCACTAGATTGGTTAGAAACCCTAATTGGACAAGAATAAGCCTAGGGAGGACGAAAATGACCTAAATGTTCATCCAATGACACAAACACACCTATAGGATGCACAAGATTGGTTAAAAACCCTAATTGGACAAGAATAAGCATAGGGTGGACGAAAATGACCTAAATGTTCATCCAATGACACAAATGAACTTATTGGATGCACAAGATTGGTTAAAAACCCTAATTGGACAAGAATAAGACTAGGGAGGACGAAAATGACCTAAATGTTCATCCAATGACACAAACACACCTATTGGATTCACAAGATTGGTTAAAAACCCTAATTGGACAAGAATATGCCTTGGGAGGACGAAAATGACCTAAATGTTCATCCAATGACACAAATGAACTTATTGGATGCACAAGATTGGTTAAAAACCCTAATTGGACAAGAATAAGCCTAGGGAGGACGAAAATGACCTAAATGTTCATCCAATGACACAAACACACCTATTGGATGCACAAGATTGGTAAGAAACCCTAATTGGACAAGAATAAGCCTAGGGAGGACGAAAATGACCTAAATGTTAATCCAATGACACAAATGAACTTATAGGATGCACAAGATTGGTTAAAAACCCTAATTGGACAAGAATAAGCCTAGGGAGGACGAAAATAACCTAAATGTTCATCCAATGACACAAATGAACTTATTGGATGCACAAGATTGGTTAAAAACCCTAATTGGACAAGAATAAGCCTAGGGAGGACGAAAATGACCTAAATGTTCATCCAATGACACAAACACACCTATTGGATGCACAAGATTGGTTAAAAACCCTAATTGGACAAGAATAAGACTAGGGAGGACGAAAATGACCAAAATGTTCATCCAATGACACAAACACACCTATTGGATGCACAAGATTGCATAAAAACCCTAATTGGACAAGAATAAGACTATGGAGGATGATAATGACCTAAATGTTCATCCAATGACACAAATGAACTTATTGGATGCACAAGATTGGTTAAAAACCCTAATTGGACAAGAATAAGCATAGGGAGGACGAAAATAACCTAAATGTTCATCCAATGACACAAATGAACTTATTGGATGCACAAGATTGGTTAAAAACCCTAATTGGACAAGAATAAGCCTAGGGAGGACGAAAATGACCTAAATGTTCATCCAATGACACAAACACACCTATTGGATGCACAAGATTGGTAAGAAACCCTAATTGGACAAGAATAAGCATAGGGAGGACGAAAATGACCTAAATGTTCATCCAATGACACAAATGAACTTATTGGATGCACAAGATTGGTTAAAAACCCTAATTGGACAAGAATAAGACTAGGGAGGACGAAAATGACCTAAATGTTCATCCAATGTCACAAACACACCTATTGGATGCACAAGATTGGTTAAAAACCCTAATTGGACAAGAATAAGCCTAGGGAGGACGAAAATGACCTAAATGTTAATCCAATGATACAAATGAACTTATTGGATGCACAAGATTGCTTAAAACCCTAGTTGGACAAGAATAAGCCTAGGGAGGACGAAAATGACCTAAATGTTAATCCAATGACACAAACACACCTATAGGATGCACAAGATTGGTTAAAAACCCTAATTGGACAAGAATAAGCATAGGGTGGACGAAAATGACCTAAATGTTCATCCAATGACACAAATGAACTTATTGGATGCACAAGATTGGTTAAAAACCCTAATTGGACAAGAATAAGCCTAAGGAGGACGAAAATGACCTAAATGTTAATCCCATGACACAAACACACCTATTGGATGCACAAGATTGGTTAAAAACCCTAATTGGACAAGAATAAGCATAGGGAGGACGAAAATGACCTAAATGTTCATCCAATGACACAAATGAACTTATTGGATGCACAAGATTGGTTAAAAACCCTAATTGGACAAGAATAAGACTAGGGAGGACGAAAATGACCTAAATGTTCATCCAATGTCACAAACACACCTATTGGATGCACAAGATTGGTTAAAAACCCTAATTGGACAAGAATAAGCCTAGGGAGGACGAAAATGACCTAAATGTTAATCCAATGATACAAATGAACTTATTGGATGCACAAGATTGCTTAAAACCCTAGTTGGACAAGAATAAGCCTAGGGAGGACGAAAATGACCTAAATGTTCATCCAATGACACAAACACACCTATTGGATGCACAAGATTGGTTAAAAACCCTAATTGCACAAGAATAAGCCTAGGGAGGGCGAAAATGACCTAAATGTTCATCCAATGACACAAATGAACTTATTGGATGCACAAGATTGGTTAAAAACCCTAATTGGACAAGAATAAGACTAGGGAGGACGAAAATGACCTAAATGTTAATCCCATGACACAAACACACCTATTGGATGCACAAGATTGGTAAGAAACCCTAATTGCACAAGAATAAGCCTAGGGAGAGCGAAAATGACCTAAATGTTGATCCAATGACACAAATGAACTTATTGGACGCACAAGATTGGTTAAAAACCCTAATTGGACAAGAATAAGAATAGGGAGGACGAAAATGACCTAAATGTTCATCCAATGACACAAACACGCCTATTGGATGTACAAGATTGGTTAGAAACCCTAATTGGACAAGAATAAGCCTTGGGAGGACGAAAATGACCTAAATGTTCATCCAATGACACAAATGAACTTATTGGATGCACAAGATTGGTTAAAAACCCTAATTGGACAAGAATAAGCCTAGGGAGGACGAAAATGACCTAAATGTTCATCCAATGACACAAACACACCTATTGGATGCACAAGATTGGTTAGAAACCCTAATTGGACAAGAATAAGCCTAGGGAGGACGAAAATGACCTAAATGTTCACCCAATGACACAAATGAACTTATTGGATGCACTAGATTGGTTAAAAACCCTAACTGGACATGAATAAGCCTAGAGAGGACGAAAATGACCTAAATGTTCATCCAATGACACAAACACACCTAATGGATGCACAAGATTGGTTAAAAACCCTAATTGGACAAGAATAAGCATAGGGAGGACGAAAATGACCTAAATGTTCATCCAATGACACAAATGAACTTATTGGATGCACAAGATTGGTTAAAAACCCTAATTGGACAAGAATAAGACTAGGGAGGACTAAAATGATCTAAATGTTCATCCAATGACACAAACACACCTATTGGATTCACAAGATTGGTTATAAACTCTAATTGGACTAGAATAAGTCTAGGAAGGATGAAAATGACCTAAATATTCATCCAATGACACAAATGAACTTATTGGATGCACAAGATTGCTTAAAAATCCTAATTGGACAAGAATAAGCCTAGGGAGGACGAAAATGACCTAAATGTTCATCCAATGACACAAACACACCTATTGGATGCACAAGATTGGTTAAAAACCCTAATTGGACAAGAATAAGCATAGGGAGGACGAAAATGACCTAAATGTTCATCCAATGACACAAATGAACTTATTGGATGCACAAGATTGGTTAAAAACCCTAATTGGACAAGAATAAGACTAGGGAGGACTAAAATGATCTAAATGTTCATCCAATGACACAAACACACCTATTGGATTCACAAGATTGGTTAGAAACCCTAATTGGACTAGAATAAGCCTAGGGAGGATGAAAATGACCTAAATGTTCACCCAATGACACAAATGAACTTATTGGATGCACAAGATTGGTTAAAAACTCTAATTGGACAAGAATAAGCCTAGGGAGGACGAAAATGACCTAAATGTTCATCCAATGACACAAACACACCTATTGGATGCACAAGATTGGTTAAAAACCCTAATTGGACAAGAATAAGCTTAGGGAGGACGAAAATGACCTAAATGTTCATCCAATGACACAAACACACCTATTGGATGCACAAGATTGTTTAGAAACCCTAATTGGACAAGAATAAGCCTAGGAAGGACGAAAATGACCTAAATGTTCACCCAATGACACAAATGAGCTTATTGGATGCACAAGATTGGTTAAAAACCCTAATTGGACAAGAATAAGCCTAGGGAGGACGAAAATGACCTAAATGTTCATCCAATGACACAAACACACCTATTGGATGCACAAGATTGGTTAGAAACCCTAATTGGACAAGAATAAGCCTAGGAAGGACGAAAATGACCTAAATGTTAATCCAATGTCCCAAATGAACTTATTGGATGCACAAGATTGGTTAAAAACTCTAATTGGACAAGAATAAGCCTAGGGAGGACGAAAATGACCTAAATGTTCATCCAATGACACAAACACACCTATTGGATGCACAAGATTGGTTAGAAACCCTAATTGGACAAGAATAAGCCTAGGAAGGACAAAAATGACCTAAATGTTCATCCAATGACACAAATGAACTTATTGGATGCACAAGATTGGTTAAAAACCCTAATTGGACAAGAATAAGCCTAGGGAGGACGAAAATGACCTAAATGTTCATCCAATGACACAAACACACCTATTGGATGCACAAGATTGGTTAAAAACCCTAATTGGACAAGAATAAGCCTTGGGATGACGAAAATGACCTAAATGTTCATCCAATGACACAAATGAACTTATTGGATGCACAAGATTGGTTAAAAACTCTAATTGGACAAGAATAAGCCTAGGGAGGACGAAAATGACCTAAATGTTCATCCAATGACACAAACACACCTATTGGATGCACAAGATTGGTTAGAAACCCTAATTGGACAAGAATAAGCCTTGGGAAGACGAAAATGACCTAAATGTTCATCCAATGACACAAATGAACTTATTGGATGCACAAGATTGGTTAAAAACCCTAATTGGACAAGAATAAGCCTAGGGAGGACGAAAATGACCTAAATGTTCATCCAATGACACAAACACACCTATTGGATGCACAAGATTGGTTAGAAACCCTAATAGGACAAGAATAAGCCTAGGGAGGACGAAAATGACCTAAATGTTAATCCAATGACACAAATGAACTTATTGGATGCACAAGATTGGTTAAAAACCCTAATTGGACAAGAATAAGCCTAGGGAGGACGAAAATGACCTAAATGTTCATCCAATGACAAAAACACACCTATTGGATGCACAAGATTGGTTAAAAACCCTAATTGGACAAGAATAAGCCTAGGGAGGACGAAAATGACCTAAATGTTAATCCAATGACACAAATGAACTTATTGGATGCACAAGATTGGTTAAAAACCCTAATTGGACAAGAATAAGCCTAGGGAGGACGAAAATGACCTAAATGTTCATCCAATGACACAAACACACCTATCGAATGCACAAGATTGGTTAGAAACCCTAATTGGACAAGAATAAGCCTAGGAAGGACGAAAATGACCTCCTAAATGTTAATCCAATGACACAAATGAACTTATTGGATGCACAAGATCGGTTAAAAACCCTAATTGGACAAGAATAAGCCTAGGGAGGACGAAAATGACCTAAATGTTCGTCCAATGACACAAACACACCTATTGGAAGCACAAGATTGGTTAAAAACCCTAATTGGACAAGAATAAGCCTAGGGAGGACGAAAATGACCTAAATGTTCATCCAATGACACAAATGAACTTATTGGATGCATAAGATTGGTTAAAAACCCTAATTGGACAAGAATAAGCTTAGGGTGGACGAAAATGACCTAATTGTTCATCCAATGACACAAATGAACTTATTGGATGCACAAGATTGGTTAAAAACCCTAATTGGACAAGAATAAGACTAGGGAGGACGAAAATGACCTAAATGTTAATCCAATGACACAAATGAACTTATTGGATGCACAAGATTGCTTAAAACCCTAGTTGGACAAGAATAAGCCTAGGGAGGATGAAAATGACCTAAATGTTCATCCAATGACACAAACACACCTATTGGATGCACAAGATTGGTTAAAAACCCTAATTGCACAAGAATAAGCCTAGGGAGGGCGAAAATGACCTAAATGTTCATCCAATGACACAAATGAACTTATTGGATGCACAAGATTGGTTAAAAACCGTAATTGGACAAGAATATGACTAGGGAGGACGAAAATGACCTAAATGTTAATCCAATGACACAAACAAACCTATTGGATGCACAAGATTGGTTAGAAACCCTAATTGCACAAGAATAAGCCTAGGGAGAGCGAAAATGACCTAAATGTTGATCCAATGACACAAATGAACTTATTGGACGCACAAGATTGGTTAAAAACCCTAATTGGACAAGAATAAGACTAGGGAGGACGAAAATGACCTAAATGTTCATCCAATGACACAAACACGCCTATTGGATGTACAAGATTGGTTAGAAACCCTAATTGGACAAGAATAAGCCTTGGGAGGACGAAAATGACCTAAATGTTCATCCAATGACACAAATGAACTTATTGGATGCACAAGATTGGTTAAAAACTCTAATTGGACAAGAATAAGCCTAGGGAGGACGAAAATGACCTAAATGTTCATCCAATGACACAAACACACCTATTGGATGCACAAGATTGGTTAGAAACCCTAATTGGACAAGAATAAGCTTAGGGAGGACGAAAATGACCTAAATGTTCATCCAATGACACAAATGAACTTATTGGATGCATAAGATTGGTTAAAAACCCTAATTGGACAAGAATAAGCTTAGGGTGGACGAAAATGACCTAATTGTTCATCCAATGACACAAATGAACTTATTGGATGCACATGATTGGTTAAAAATCCTAATTGGACAAGAATAAGCCTAGGGAGGACGAAAATGACCTAAATGTTAATCCAATGACACAAATGAACTTATTGGATGCACAAGATTGCTTAAAACCCTAGTTGGACAAGAATAAGCCTAGGGAGGACGAAAATGACCTAAATGTTAATCCAATGACACAAACACACCTATTGGATGCACAAGATTGGTTAAAAACCCTAATTGCACAAGAATAAGCCTAGGGAGGACGAAAATGACCTAAATGTTCACCCAATGACACAAATGAACTTATTGGATGCACTAGATTGGTTAAAAACCCTAACTGGACAAGAATAAGCCTAGAGAGGACGAAAGTGACCTAAATGTTCATCCAATGACACAAACACACCTATTGGATGCACAAGATTGGTTAAAACACCTAATTGGACAAGAATAAGCATAGGGAGGACGAAAATGACCTAAATGTTCATCCAATGACACAAATGAACTTATTGGATGCACAAGATTGGTTAAAAACCCTAATTGGACAAGAATAAGACTAGGGAGGACGAAAATGACCAAAATGTTCATCCAATGACACAAACACACCTATTGGATACACAAGATTGGTTAAAAACCCTAATTGGACAAGAATAAGCCTAGGGAGGACGAAAAAGACCTAAATGTTCATCCAATGACACAAATGAACTTATTGGATGCATAAGATTGGTTAAAAACCCTAATTGGACAAGAATAAGCTTAGGGTGGACGAAAATGACCTAATTGTTCATCCAATGACACAAATGAACTTATTGGATGCACATGATTGGTTAAAAACCCTAATTGGACAAGAATAAGCCTAGGGAGGACGAAAATGACCTAAATGTTAATCCAATGATACAAATGAACTTATTGGATGCACAAGATTGCTTAAAACCCTAGTTGGACAAGAATAAGCCTAGGGAGGACGTAAATGACCTAAATGTTCATCCAATGACACAAACACACCTATTGGATGCACAAGATTTGTTAAAAACCCTAATTGCACAAGAATAAGCCTAGGGAGGGCGAAAATGACCTAAATGTTCATCCAATGACACAAATGAACTTATTGGATGCACAAGATTGGTTAAAAACCCTAATTGGACAAGAATAAGACTAGGGAGGACGAAAATGACCTAAATGTTAATCCAATGACACAAACACACCTATTGGATGCACAAGATTGGTTAGAAACCCTAATTGCACAAGAATAAGCCTAGGGAGAGCGAAAATGACCTAAATGTTGATCCAATGACACAAATGAACTTATTGGACGCACAAGATTGGTTAAAAACCCTAATTGGACAAGAATAAGACTAGGGAGGACGAAAATGACCTAAATGTTCATCCAATGACACAAACACGCCTATTGGATGTACAAGATTGGTTAGAAACCCTAATTGGACAAGAATAAGCCTTGGGAGGACGAAAATGACCTAAATGTTCATCCAATGACACAAATGAACTTATTGGATGCACAAGATTGGTTAAAAACCGTAATTGGACAAGAATATGACTAGGGAGGACGAAAATGACCTAAATGTTAATCCAATGACACAAACACACCTATTGGATGCACAAGATTGGTTAGAAACCCTAATTGCACAAGAATAAGCCTAGGGAGAGCGAAAATGACCTAAATGTTGATCCAATGACACAAATGAACTTATTGGACGCACAAGATTGGTTAAAACCCTAATTGGACAAGAATAAGACTAGGGAGGACGAAAATGACCTAAATGTTCATCCAATGACACAAACACACCTATTGGATGCACAAGATTGGTTAAAAACCCTAATTGCACAAGAATAAGCCTAGGGAGGGCGAAAATGACCTAAATGTTCATCCAATGACACAAATGAACTTATTGGATGCACAAGATTGGTTAAAAACCGTAATTGGACAAGAATATGACTAGGGAGGACGAAAATGACCTAAATGTTAATCCAATGACACAAACAAACCTATTGGATGCACAAGATTGGTTAGAAACCCTAATTGCACAAGAATAAGCCTAGGGAGAGCGAAAATGACCTAAATGTTGATCCAATGACACAAATGAACTTATTGGACGCACAAGATTGGTTAAAAACCCTAATTGGACAAGAATAAGACTAGGGAGGACGAAAATGACCTAAATGTTCATCCAATGACACAAACACGCCTATTGGATGTACAAGATTGGTTAGAAACCCTAATTGGACAAGAATAAGCCTTGGGAGGACGAAAATGACCTAAATGTTCATCCAATGACACAAATGAACTTATTGGATGCACAAGATTGGTTAAAAACTCTAATTGGACAAGAATAAGCCTAGGGAGGACGAAAATGACCTAAATGTTCATCCAATGACACAAACACACCTATTGGATGCACAAGATTGGTTAGAAACCCTAATTGGACAAGAATAAGCTTAGGGAGGACGAAAATGACCTAAATGTTCATCCAATGACACAAATGAACTTATTGGATGCATAAGATTGGTTAAAAACCCTAATTGGACAAGAATAAGCTTAGGGTGGACGAAAATGACCTAATTGTTCATCCAATGACACAAATGAACTTATTGGATGCACATGATTGGTTAAAAATCCTAATTGGACAAGAATAAGCCTAGGGAGGACGAAAATGACCTAAATGTTAATCCAATGACACAAATGAACTTATTGGATGCACAAGATTGCTTAAAACCCTAGTTGGACAAGAATAAGCCTAGGGAGGACGAAAATGACCTAAATGTTAATCCAATGACACAAACACACCTATTGGATGCACAAGATTGGTTAAAAACCCTAATTGCACAAGAATAAGCCTAGGGAGGACGAAAATGACCTAAATGTTCACCCAATGACACAAATGAACTTATTGGATGCACAAGATTGGTTAAAAACCCTAATTGCACAAGAATAAGCCTAGGGAGGACGAAAATGACCTAAATGTTCATCCAATGACACAAATGAACTTATTGGATGCACAAGATTGCTTAAAAACCCTAATTAGACAAGAATAAGCCTAGGGAGGACGAAAATGACCTAAATGTTCATCCAATGACACCAACACACCTATTGGATGCACAATATTGGTTAGAAACATTAATTGAACAAGAATAAGCCTAGGGAGGACGAAAATGACCTAAATGTTCATCCAATGACACAAATGAACTTATTGGATGCACAAGATTGCTTAAAAACCCTAATTGGACAAGAATAAGCCTAGGGAGGACGAAAATGACCTAAATGTTCATCCAATGACACAAATGAACTTATTGGATGCACAAGATTGCTTAAAAACCCTAATTGGACAAGAATAAGCCTAGGGAGGACGAAAATGACCTAAATGTTCATCAAATGACACAAACACACACCTATTGGATGCACAAGATTGGCTTAAAACCCTAATTGGACAAGAATAAGACTAGGGAGGACGAAAATGACCTAAATGTTCATCCAATGACACAAATGAACTTATTGGATGCACAAGATTGCTTAAAAACCCTAATTGGACAAGAATAAGCCTAGGGAGGACGAAAATGACCTAAATGTTCATCCAATGACACAAATGAACTTATTGGATGCCCAAGATTGGTTTGAAACCCTAATTGGACAAGAATAAGCCTTGGGAGGACGAAAATGACCTAAATGTTCATCCAATGACACAAATGAACTTATTGGATGCACAAGATTGGTTAAAAACCCTAATTGGACAAGAATAAGCCTAGGGAGGACGAAAATGACCTAAATGTTCATCCAATGACACAAACACACCTATTGGATGCACAAGATTGGTAAGAAACCCTAATTGGACAAGAATAAGCCTAGGGAGGACGAAAATGACCTAAATGTTAATCCAATGACACAAATGAACTTATAGGATGCACAAGATTGGTTAAAAACCCTAATTGGACAAGAATAAGCCTAGGGAGGACGAAAATAACCTAAATGTTCATCCAATGACACAAATGAACTTATTGGATGCACAAGATTGGTTAAAAACCCTAATTGGACAAGAATAAGCCTAGGGAGGACGAAAATGACCTAAATGTTCATCCAATGACACAAACACACCTATTGGATGCACAAGATTGGTTAAAAACCCTAATTGGACAAGAATAAGACTAGGGAGGACGAAAATGACCAAAATGTTCATCCAATGACACAAACACACCTATTGGATGCACAAGATTGCATAAAAACCCTAATTGGACAAGAATAAGACTATGGAGGATGATAATGACCTAAATGTTCATCCAATGACACAAATGAACTTATTGGATGCACAAGATTGGTTAAAAACCCTAATTGGACAAGAATAAGCATAGGGAGGACGAAAATAACCTAAATGTTCATCCAATGACACAAATGAACTTATTGGATGCACAAGATTGGTTAAAAACCCTAATTGGACAAGAATAAGCCTAGGGAGGACGAAAATGACCTAAATGTTCATCCAATGACACAAACACACCTATTGGATGCACAAGATTGGTTAGAAACCCTAATTGGACAAGAATAACCCTAGGAAGGACGAAAATGACCTAAATGTTAATCCAATGACACAAATGAACTTATTGGATGCACAAGATTGGTTAAATACCCTAATTGGACAAGAATAAGCCTAGGGAGGACGAAAATGACATAAATGTTCATCCAAAGACACAAACACACATATTGGATGCACAAGATTGGTTAGAAACCCTAATTGGACAAGAATAAGCCTAGGAAGGTCGAAAATGACCTAAATATTCATCCATTGACACAAATGAACTTATTGGATGCACAAGATTGCTTAAAACCCTAATTGGACAAGAATAAGACTAGGGAGGACGAAAATGACCTAAATGTTCATCCAATGACACAAACACACCTATTGGATGCACAAGATTGGTTAGAAACCCTAATTCGACAAGAATAAGCCTTGGGAGGACGAAAATGACCTAAATGTTCATCCAATGACACAAATGAACTTATTGGATGCACAAGATTGGTTAAAAACCCTAATTGGACAAGAATAAGCCTAGGGAGGACGAAAATGACCTAAATGTTCATCCAATGACACAAACACACCTATTGGATGCACAAGATTGGTTAGAAACCCTAATTGGACAAGAATAAGCCTAGGAAGGACGAAAATGACCTAAATGTTAATCCAATGTCCCAAATGAACTTATTGGATGCACAAGATTGGTTAAAAACTCTAATTGGACAAGAATAAGCCTAGGGAGGACGAAAATGACCTAAATGTTCATCCAATGACACAAACACACCTATTGGATGCACAAGATTGGTTAGAAACCCTAATTGGACAAGAATAAGCCTAGGAAGGACAAAAATGACCTAAATGTTAATCCAATGACACAAATGAACTTATTGGATGCACAAGATTGGTTAAAAACCCTAATTGGACAAGAATAAGCCTAGGGAGGACGAAAATGACCTAAATGTTCATCCAATGACACAAACACACCTATTGGATGCACAAGATTGGTTAAAAACCCTAATTGGACAAGAATAAGCCTAGGGAGGACGAAAATGACCTAAATGTTCATCCAATGACACAAATGAACTTATTGGAAGCACAAGATTGGTTAAAAAACCTAATTGGACAAGAATAAGCCAAGGGAGGACGAAAATGACCTAAATGTTCATCCAATGACACAAAAACACCTATTGGATGCACAAGATTGGTTAGAAACCCTAATTGGACAAGAATAAGCCTTGGGAGGAAGAAAATGACCTAAATGTTCATCCAATGACACAAATGAACTTATTGGATGCACAAGATTGGTTAAAAACTCTAATTGGACAAGAATAAGCCTAGGGAGGACGAAAATGACCTAAATGTTCATCCAATGACACAAACACACCTATTGGATGCACAAGATTGGTTAGAAACCCTAATTGGACAAGAATAAGCTTAGGGAGGACGAAAATGACCTAAATGTTCACCCAATGACACAAATGAACTTATTGGATGCACTAGATTGGTTAAAAACCCTAACTGGACATGAATAAGCCTAGAGAGGACGAAAATGACCTAAATGTTCATCCAATGACACAAACACACCTAATGGATGCACAAGATTGGTTAAAAACCCTAATTGGACAAGAATAAGCCTAGGGAGGACGAAAATGACCTAAATGTTCATCCAATGACACAAACACACCTACTGGATGCACAAGATTGGTTAAAAACCCTAATTGCACAAGAATAAGCCTAGGGAGGGCGAAAATGACCTAAATGTTCATCCAATGACACAAATGAACTTATTGGATGCACAAGATTGGTTAAAAACCGTAATTGGACAAGAATATGACTAGGGAGGACGAAAATGACCTAAATGTTAATCCAATGACACAAACACACCTATTGGATGCACAAGATTGGTTAGAAACCCTAATTGCACAAGAATAAGCCTAGGGAGAGCGAAAATGACCTAAATGTTGATCCAATGACACAAATGAACTTATTGGACGCACAAGATTGGTTAAAAACCCTAATTGGACAAGAATAAGCCTAGGGAGGACGAAAATGACCTAAATGTTCATCCAATGACACAAACACACCTATTGGATGCACAAGATTGGTTAGAAACCCTAATTGGAAAAGAATAAGCCTAAGAAGGACGAAAATGACCTAAATGTTAATCCAATGACACAAATGAACTTATTGGATGCACAAGATTGGTTAAAAACCCTAATTGGACAAGAATAAGCCTAGGGAGGACGAAAATGACCTAAATGTTCATCCAATGACACAAACACACCTATTGGATGCACAAGATTGGTTAGAAACCCTAATTGGACAAGAATAAGCCTAGGAAGGACGGAAATGACCTAAAAGTTAATCCAATGACACAAATGGACTTATTGGATGCACAAGATTGGTTAAAAACCCTAATTGGACAAGAATAAGCCTAGGGAGGACGAAAATGACCTAAATGTTCATCCAATGACACAAACACACCTATTGGATGCACAAGAATAGTTAAAAACCCTAATTGGACAAGAATAAGCCTAGGAAGGACGAAAATGACCTAAATGTTAATCCAATGACACAAATGAACTTATTGGATGCACAAGATTGGTTAAAAACCCTAATTGGACAAGAATAAGCCTAGGGAGGACGAAAATGACCTAAATGTTCATCCAATGACACAAATGAACTTATTGGATGCATAAGATTGGTTAAAAACCCTAATTGGACAAGAATAAGCTTAGGGTGGACGAAAATGACCTAATTGTTCATCCAATGACACAAATGAACTTATTGGATGCACATGATTGGTTAAAAACCCTATTTGGAAAAGAATAAGCCTAGGGAGGACGAAAATGACCTAAATGTTAATCCAATGACACAAATGAACTTATTGGATGCACAAGATTGCTTAAAACCCTAGTTGGACAAGAATAAGCCTAGGGAGGACGAAAATGACCTAAATGTTCATCCAATGACACAAACACACCTATTGGATGCACAAGATTGGTTAAAAACCCTAATTGCATAAGAATAAGCCTAGGGAGGGCGAAAATGACCTAAATGTTCATCCAATGACACAAATGAACTTATTGGAAGCACAAGATTGGTTAAAAACCCTAATTGGACAAGAATAAGACTAGGGAGGACGAAAATGACCTAAGTGTTAATCCAATAACACAAACACACCTATTGGTTGCACAAGATTGGTTAGAAACCCTAATTGCACAAGAATAAGCCTAGGGAGAGCGAAAATGACCTAAATGTTAATCCAATGACACAAATGAACTTATTGGATGCACAAGATTGGTTAAAAACCCTAATTGGACAAGAATAAGCCTAGGGAGGACGAAAATGACCTAAATGTTCATCCAATGACACAAACACACCTATTGGATGCACAAGATTGGTTAGAAACCCTAATTGGACAAGAATAAGCTTAGGGAGGACGAAAATGACCTAAATGTTCACCCAATGACACAAATGAACTTATTGGATGCACTAGATTGGTTAAAAACCCTAACTGGACATGAATAAGCCTAGAGAGGACGAAAATGACCTAAATGTTCATCCAATGACACAAACACACCTAATGGGTGCACAAGATTGGTTAAAAACCCTAATTGGACAAGAATAAGCCTAGGGAGGACGAAAATGACCTAAATGTTCATCCAATGACACAAACACACCTATTGGATGCACAAGATTGGTTAAAAACCCTAATTGCACAAGAATAAGCCTAGGGAGGGCGAAAATGACCTAAATGTTCATCCAATGACACAAATGAACTTATTGCATGCACAAGATTGGTTAAAAACCGTAATTGGACAAGAATATGACTAGGGAGGACGAAAATGACCTAAATGTTAATCCAATGACACAAACACACCTATTGGATGCACAAGATTGGTTAGAAACCCTAATTGCACAAGAATAAGCCTAGGGAGAGCGAAAATGACCTAAATGTTGATCCAATGACACAAATGAACTTATTGGACGCACAAGATTGGTTAAAAACCCTAATTGGACAAGAATAAGACTAGGGAGGACGAAAATGACCTAAATGTTCATCCAATGACACAAACACACCTATTGGATGCACAAGATTGGTTAGAAACCCTAATTGGACAAGAATAAGCCTAGGGAGGACGAAAATGAGCTAAATGTTCATCCAATGACACAAATGAACTTATTGGATGCACAAGATTGGTTAAAAACCCTAATTGGACAAGAATAAGCCTAGGGAGGACGAAAATGACCTAAATGTTCATCCAATGACACAAACACACCTATTGGATGCACAAGACTGGTTAAAAACCATAATTGCACAAAAATAAGCCTAGGGAGGACGAAAATGACCTAAATGTTCATCCAATGACACAAATGAACTTATTGGATGCACAAGATTGGTTAAAAACCCTAATTGGACAAGAATAAGCCTAGGGTGGACGAAAATGACCTAAATGTTCACCCAATGACACAAATGAACTTATTGGATGCACAAGATTGGTTAAAAACCCTAATTGGACAAGAATAAGCCTAGGGAGGACGAAAATGACCTAAATGTTCATCCAATGACACAAACACACCTATTGGATGCACAAGATTGGTTAGAAACCCTAATTGGACAAGAATAAGCCTAGGGAGGACGAAAATAACTTAAATGTTCATCAAATGACTAAACACACCTATTGGATGCACAAGATTGGTTAGAAACCCTAATTGGACAAGAATAAGCCTAGGGAGAATGAAAATGACCTAAATATTCATCCAATGACACAAATGAACTTATTGGATGCACATGATTGCTTAAAACCCTAATTGGACAAGAATAAGACTAGGGAGGACGAAAATAACCTAAATGTTGATCCAATGACACAAACACACCTATTGGATGCACAAGATTGGTTAGAAACCCTAATTGGACAAGTATAAGCCTAGGGAGGACGAAAATGACCTAAATGTTCATCCAATGACACAAACACACCTATTGGATGCACGAGATTGGTTAGAAACCCTAATTGGACAAGAATAAGCCTTGGGAGGACGAAAATGACCTAAATGTTCATCCAATGACATAAATTAACTTATTGGATGCACAAGATTGGTTAAAAACCCTAATTGGACAAGAATAAGCCTAGGGAGGACGAAAATGACCTAAATGTTCATCCAATGACACAAACACACCTATTGGATGCACAAGATTGGTTAGAAACCCTTATTGGACAAGAATAAGCCTAGGGAGGACGAAAATGACCTAAATGTTAATCCAATGACACAAATGAACTTATTGGATGCACAAGATTGGTTAAAAACCCTAATTGGACAAGAATAAGCCTAGGGAGGACGAAAATAACCTAAATGTTCATCAAATGACTAAACACACCTATTGGATGCACAAGATTGGTTAAAAACCCTGATTGGACAAGAATAAGCCTAGGGAGGACGAAAATGACCTAAATGTTCATCCAATGACACAAACACACCTATTGGATGCACAAGATTGGTTAAAAACCCTAATTGGACAAGAATAAGACTAGGGAGGACGAAAATGACCTAAATGTTCATCCAATGACACAAACACACCTATTGGATTCACAAGATTGTTTAGAAACCCTAATTGGACAAGAATAAGCCTAGGGAGGATGAAAATGACCTAGATATTCATCCAATGACACAAATGAACTTATTGGATGCACAAGATTGCTTAAAACCCTAATTGGACAAGAATAAGACTAGGGAGGACGAAAATGACCTAAATGTTCATCCAATGACACAAACACACCTATTGGATGCACAAGATTGGTTAGAAACCCTAATTGGACAAGAATAAGCCTTGGGAGGACGAAAATGACCTAAATGTTCATCCAATGACACAAATGAACTTATTGGATGCACAAGATTGGTTAAAAACCCTAATTGGACAAGAATAAGCCTAGGGAGGACGAAAATGACCTAAATGTTCATCCAATGACACAAACACACCTATTGGATGCACAAGATAGTTTAGAAACCCTAATTGGACAAGAATAAGCCTAGAGAGGACGAAAATGACCTAAATGTTCATCCAATAACACAAATGAACTTATTGGATGCACAAGATTGCTTAAAAACCGTAATTGGACAAGAATAAGCCTAGGGAGGACGAAAAGGACCTAAATGTTCATCCAATGACACAAACACACCTATTGGATGCACAAGATTGGTTAGAAACCCTAATTGGACAAGAATAAGCCTTGGGAGGACGAAAATGACCTAAATGTTCATCCAATGACACAAATGAACTTATTGGATGCACAAGATTGGTTAAAAACCCTAATTGGACAAGAATAAGCCTAGGGAGGACGAAATGACCTAAATGTTCATCCAATGACACAAACACACCTATTGGATGCACAAGATTGGTTAGAAACCCTAATTGGACAAGAATAAGCTTAGGGAGGACGAAAATGATCTAAATGTTCACCCAATGACACAAATGAACTTATTGGATGCACTAGATTGGTTAAAAACCCTAATTGGACAAGAATAAGACTAGGGAGGACGAAAATGACCTAAATGTTCATCCAATGACACAAACACGCCTATTGGATGTACAAGATTGGTTAGAAACCCTAATTGGACAAGAATAAGCCTTGGGAGGACGAAAATGACCTAAATGTTCATCCAATGACACAAATGAACTTATTGGATGCACAAGAGTGGTTAAAAACCCTAATTGGACAAGAATAAGCCTAGGGAGGACGAAAATGACCTAAATGTTAATCCAATGACACAAATGAACTTATTGGATGCACAAGATTGCTTAAAACCCTAGTTGGACAAGAATAAGCCTAGGGAGGACGAAAATGACGTAAATGTTCATCCAATGACACAAACACACCTATTGGATGCACAAGATTGGTTAAAAACCCTAATTGCACAAGAATAAGCCTAGGGAGGGCGAAAATGACCTAAATGTTCATCCAATGACACAAATGAACTTATTGGATGCACAAGATTGGTTAAAAACCCTAATTGGACAAGAATAAGACCAAGGAGGACGAAAATGACCTAAATGTTAATCCAATGACACAAACACACCTATTGGATGCACAAGATTGGTTAGAAACCCTAATTGCACAAGAATAAGCCTAGGGAGAGCGAAAATGACCTAAATGTTAATCCAATGACACAAATGAACTTATTGGCCGCACAAGATTGGTTAAAAACCCTAATTGGACAAGAATAAGACTAGGGAGGACGAAAATGACCTAAATGTTCATCCAATGACACAAACACACCTATTGGATGCACAAGATTGGTTAGAAACCCTAATTGGACAAGAATAAGCTTAGGGAGGACGAAAATGATCTAAATGTTCACCCAATGACACAAATGAACTTATTGGATGCACTAGATTGGTTAAAAACCCTAACTGGACATGAATAAGCCTAGAGAGGACGAAAATGACCTAACTGTTTATCCAATGACACAAACACACCTATTGGATGCACAAGATTGGTTAAAAACCCTAATTGGACAAGAATAAGCTTAGGGAGGATGAAAATGAACTAAATGTTCATCCAATGACACAAATGAACTTATTGGATGCACTAGATTGGTTAAAAACCCTAATTGGACAAGAATAAGCCTAGGGAGGACGAAAATGACCTAAATGTTAATCCAATGACACAAATGAACTTATTGGATGCACAAGATTGCTTAAAACCCTAGTTGGACAAGAATAAGCCTAGGGAGGACGAAAATGACCTAAATGTTAATCCAATGACACAAACACACCTATTTGATGCACAAGATTGGTTAAAAACCCTAATTGTACAAGATTAAGCCTAGGGAGGACGAAAATGACCTAAATGTTCACCCAATGACACAACTGAACTTATTGGATGCACTAGATTGGTTAAAAACCCTAACTGGACAAGAATAAGCCTAGAGAGGATGAAAATGACCTAAATGTTCATCCAATGACACAAACACACCTATTGGATGCACAAGACTGGTTAAAACCCCTAATTGGACAAGAATAAGCATAGGGAGGACGAAAATGACCTAAATGTTCATCCAATGACACAAATGAACTTATTGGATGCACAAGATTGGTTAAAAACCCTAATTGGACAAGAATAAGACTAGGGAGGACAAAAATGACCTAAATGTTCATCCAATGACACAAACACACCTATTGGATGCACAAGATTGGTTAGAAACCCTAATTGGACAAGAATAAGCCTTGGGAGGACGAAAATGACCTAAATGTTAATCCAATGACACAAATGAACTTATTGGATGCACAAGATTGGTTAAAAACCCTAATTGGACAAGAATAAGCCTAGGGAGGACGAAAATGACCTAAATGTTCATCCAATGACACAAACACACCTATTGGATGCACAAGATTGGTTAAAAACCCTAATTGGACAAAAATAAGCCTAGGGAGGACGAAAATGACCTAAATGTTAATCCAATGACACAAATGAACTTATTGGATGCACAAGATTGCTTAAAACCCTAGTTGGACAAGAATAAGCCTAGGGAGGACGAAAATGACCTAAATGTTCATCCAATGACACAAACACACCTATTGGATGCACAAGATTGGTTAAAAACCCTAATTGCACAAGAATAAGCCTAGGGAGGGCGAAAATGACCTAAATGTTCATCCAATGACACAAATGAACTTATTGGATGCACAAGATTGGTTAAAAACCCTAATTGGACAAGAATAAGACTAGGGAGGACGAAAATGACCTAAATGTTCATCCAATGACATAAATGAACTTATTGGACGCACATGATTGGGTAAAAACCCTAATTGGACAAGAATAAGCCTAGGGATGACGAAAATGACCTAAATGTTAATCCAATGACACAAATGAACTTATTAGATGCACAAGATTGGTTAAAAACCCTAATTGGACAAGAATAAGCCTAGGGAGGACGAAAATGACCTAAATGTTCATCCAATGACACAAACACACCTATTGGATGCACAAGATTGGTTAAAAACCCTAATTGCACAAGAATAAGCCTAGGGAGGGCGAAAATGACCTAAATGTTCATCCAATGACACAAATGAACTTATTGGATGCACAAGATTGGTTAAAAACCCTAATTGGACAAGAATAAGACTAGGGAGGACGAAAATGACCTAAATGTTCATCCAATGACATAAATTAACTTATTGGACGCACATGATTGGGTAAAAACCCTAATTGGACAAGAATAAGCCTAGGGATGACGAAAATGACCTAAATGTTAATCCAATGACACAAATGAACTTATTAGATGCACAAGATTGGTTAAAAACCCTAATTGGACAAGAATAAGCCTAGGGAGGACGAAAATGACCTAAATGTTCATCCAATGACACAAACACACCTATTGGATGCACAAGATTGGTTAAAAACCCTAATTGCACAAGAATAAGCCTAGGGAGGGCGAAAATGACCTAAATGTTCATCCAATGACACAAATGAACTTATTGGATGCACAAGATTGGTTAAAAACCCTAATTGGACAAGAATAAGACTAGGGAGGACGAAAATGACCTAAATGTTAATCCAATGACACAAACACACCTATTGGATGCACAAGATTGGTTAGAAACCCTAATTGAACAAGAATAAGCCTAGGGAGGACGAAAATGACCTAAATGTTCATCCAATGACACAAATGAACTTATTGGATGCACAAAATTGCTTAAAAACCCTAATTGGACAAGAATAAGCCTAGGGAGGACGAAAATGACCTAAATGTTCATCCAATGACACAAATGAACTTATTGGATGCACAAGATTGCTTAAAAACCCTAATTGGACAAGAATAAGCCTAGGGAGGACGAAAATGAGCTAAATGTTCATCCAATGACACAAATACACCTATTGGATGCACAAGATTGGTTAGAAACCCTAATTGGACAAGAATAAGCCTAGGGAGGACGAAAATGACCTAAATGTTCATCCAATGACACAAATGAACTTATTGGATGCACAAGATTGGTTAAAAACCCTAATTGGACAAGAATAAGCCTAGGGAGGACGAAAATGACCTAAATGTTCATCCAATGACACAAATGAACTTATTGGATGCACAAGATTGCTTGAAAACCCTAATTGGACAAGAATAAGCCTAGGGAGGACGAAAATGACCTAAATGTTCATCCAATGACACAAATGAACTTATTGGATGCACAAGATTGGTTAAAAACCCTAATTGGACAAGAATAAGCCTAGGGAGGACGAAAATGACCTAAATGTTCATCCAATGACACAAATGAACTTATTGGATGCACAAGATTGTTTAAAAACCCTAATTGGACAAGAATAAGCCTAGCGAGGACGAAAATGACCTTAATGTTCATCCAATGACACAAATGAACTTATTGGATGCACAAGATTGGTTGAAAACCTTAATTGGACAAGAATAAGCCTAGGGAGGACGAAAATGACCTAAATGTTCATCCAATGACACAAATGAACTTATTGGATGCACAAGATTGGTTAAAAACCCTAATTGGACAAGAATAAGCCTAGGGAGGACGAAAATGACCTAAATGTTCATCCAATGACACAAATGAACTTATTGGATGCACAAGATTGGTTAAAAACCCTAATTGGACAAGAATAAGCCTAGGGAGGACGAAAATGACCTAAATGTTCATCCAATGACACAAATCAACTTTTTGGTTGCACATGATTGGTTAAAAACCCTAGTTGGACAAGAATAAGCCTAGGGAGGACGAAAATGACCTAAATGTTCATCCAATGACACAAATGAACTTATTGGATGCACAAGATTGGTTAAAAACCCTAATTGGACAAGAATAAGCCTAGGGAGGACGAAAATGACCTAAATGTTCGTCCAACGACACAAACACACCTATTGGATGCACAAGATTGCAGAAAAACCCTAATTGGACAAGAATAAGACTAGGGAGGACGAAAATGACCTAAATGTTCATCTAATGACACAAATGAACTTATTGGATGCACAAGATTGGTTGAAAACCCTAATTGGACAAGAATAAGCCTAGGGAGGACGAAAATGACCTAAATGTTCATCCAATGACACAAATGAACTTATTGGATGCACAAGATTGGTTAAAAACCCTAATTGGACAAGAATAAGCCTAGGGTGGACGAAAATGACCTAATTGTTCATCCAATGACAGAAATGAACTTATTGGATGCACATGATTGGTTAAAAACCCTAATTCGACAAGAATAAGCCTATGGAGGATGAAAATGACTTAAATATTCATCCAATGACACAAATGAACTTATTGGATGCACAAGATTGGTTACAAACCCTAATTGGACAAGAATAAGCCTAGGGAGGACGAAAATGACCTAAATGTTCATCCAATGACACAAACACACCTATTGGATTCACAAGATTGATTAGAAACCCTAATTGGACAAGAATAAGCCTAGGGAGGACGAAAATGACCTAAATGTTCATCCAATGACACAAATGAACTTATTGGATGCACAAGATTGGTTAAAAACCCTAATTGGACAAGAATAAGCCTAGGGAGGACGAAAATGACCTAAATGTTCATCCAATGTCACAAATGAACTTATTGGATGCTCAAGATTGGTTAAAAACCCTAATTGGACAAGAATAAGCCTAGGGAGGAAGAAAATGACCTAAATGTTGATCCAATGACACAAATGAACTTATTGGATGCACAAGATTGGTTAAAAACCCTAATTGGACCAGAATAAGCCTAGGGAGGACGAAAATGACCTAAATGTTCATCCAATGACACAAATGAACTTATTGGATGCACAAGATTGGTTAAAAACCCTAATTGGACAAGAATAAGCCTAGGGAGGACGAAAATGACCTAAATGTTCATCCAATGACACAAATGAACTTATTGGATGCACAAGATAGGTTAAAAACCCTAATTGGACAAGAATAAGACTAGGGAGGACGAAAATGAACTAAATGTTCATCCAATGACACAAATGAACTTATTGGATGCACAAGATTGGTTAAAAACCCTAATTGGACAAGAATAAGACTAGGGAGGACGAAAATGACCTAAATGTTCATCCAATGACACAAACACGCCTATTGGATGTACAAGATTGGTTAGAAACCCTAATTGGACAAGAATAAGCCTTGGGAGGACCAAAATGACCTAAATGTTCATCCAATGACACAAATGAACTTATTGGATGCACAAGATTGGTTAAAAACCCTAATTGGACAAGAATAAGCCTAGGGAGGACGAAAATGACCTAAATGTTAATCCAATGACACAAATGAACTTATTGGATGCACGATATTGCTTAAAACCCTAGTTGGACAAGAATAAGCCTAGGGAGGACGAAAATGACCTAAATGTTCATCCAATGACACAAACACACCTATTGGATGCACAAGATTGGTTAAAAACCCTAATTGCACAAGAATAAGCCTAGGGAGGGCGAAAATGACCTAAATGTTCATCCAATGACACAAATGAACTTATTGGATGCACAAGATTGGTTAAAAACCCTAATTGGACAAGAATAAGACCAGGGAGGACGACAATGACCTAAATGTTAATCCAATGACACAAACACACCTATTGGACGCACAAGATTGGTTAGAAACCCTAATTGCACAAGAATAAGCCAAGGGAGAGCGAAAATGACCTAAATGTTAATCCAATGACACAAATGAACTTATTGGACGCACAAGATTGGTTAAAAACCCTAATTGGACAAGAATAAGACTAGGGAGGACGAAAATGTCCTAAATGTTCATCCAATGACACAAACACACCTATTGGATGCACAAGATTGGTTAGAAACCCTAATTGGACAAGAATAAGCTTAGGGAGGACGAAAATGACCTAAATGTTAATCCAATGACACAAATGAACTTATTGGATGCACGATATTGCTTAAAACCCTAGTTGGACAAGAATAAGCCTAGGGAGGACGAAAATGACCTAAATGTTCATCCAATGACACAAACACACCTATTGGATGCACAAGATTGGTTAAAAACCCTAATTGCACAAGAATAAGCCTAGGGAGGGCGAAAATGACCTAAATGTTCATCCAATGACACAAATGAACTTATTGGATGCACAAGATTGGTTAAAAACCCTAACTGGACATGAATAAGCCTAGAGAGGACGAAAATGACCTAAATGTTCATCCAATGACACAAACACACCTATTGGACGCACAAGATTGGTTAAAAACCCTAATTGGACAAGAATAAGCATAGAGAGGACGAAAATGACCTAAATGTTCATCCAATGACACAAATGAACTTATTGGATGCACAAGATTGGTTAAAAACCCTAATCGGACAAGAATAAGACTAGGGAGGACGAAAATGACCTAAATGTTCATCCAATGACACAAACACACCTATTGGATGTACAAGATTGGTTAGAAACCCTAATTGGACAAGAATAAGCCTTGGGAGGACGAAAATGACCTAAATGTTCATCCAATGACACAAATGAACTTATTGGATGCACAAGATTGGTTAAAAACCCTAATTAGACAAGAATAAGCCTAGGGAGGACGAAAATGACCTAAATGTTCATCCAATGACACAAATGAACTTATTGGATGCATAAGATTGGTTAAAAACCCTAATTGGACAAGAATAAGCTTAGGGTGGACGAAAATGACCTAATTGTTCATCCAATGACACAAATGAACTTATTGGATGCACATGATTGGTTAAAAACCCTAACTGGACAAGAATAAGCCTAGGGAGGACGAAAATGACCTAAATGTTAATCCAATGACACAAATGAACTTATTGGATGCACAAGATTGCTTAATACCCTAGTTGGACAAGAATAAGCCTAGGGAGGACGAAAATGACCTAAATGTTCATCCAATGACACAAACACACCTATTGGATGCACAAGATTGGTTAAAAACCCTAATTGCACAAGAATAAGCCTAGGGAAGGCGAAAAAGACCTAAATGTTCATCCAATGACACAAATGAAGTTATTGGATGCACAAGATTGGTTAAAAACCCTAATTGGACAAGAATAAGACTAGGGAGGACGAAAATGACCTAAATGTTAATCCACTAACACAAACACACCTATTGGATGCACAAGATTGGTTAGAAACCCTAATTGCACAAGAATAAGCCTAGGGAGAGCGAAAATGACCTAAATGTTAATCCAATGACACAAATGAACTTATTGGATGCACAAGATTGGTTAAAAACCCTAATTGGACAAGAATAAGACTAGGGAGGACGAAAATGACCTAAATGTTCATCCAATGACACAAACACACCTATTGGATGCACAAGATTTGTTAGAAACCCTAATTGAACAAGAATAAGCCTAGGAATGACGAAAATGACCTAAATGTTAATCCAATGACACAAATGAACTTATTTGATGCACAAGATCGGTTAAAAACCCTAATTGGACAAGAATAAGCCTAGGGAGGACGAAAATGACCTAAATGTTAATCCAATGACACAAATGAACTTATTGGATGCACAAGATTGGTTAAAAACCCTAATTGGACAAGAATAAGACTAGGGAGGACGAAAATGACCTAAATGTTAATCCAATGATACAAATGAACTTATTGGATGCATAAGATTGGTTAAAAACCCTAATTGGACAAGAATAAGCTTAGGGTGGACGAAAATGACCTAATTGTTCATCCAATGACACAAATGAACTTATTGGATGCACATGATTGGTTAAAAACCCTAATTGGACAAGAATAAGCCTAGGGAGGACGAAAATGACCTAAATGTTAATCCAATGATACAAATGAACTTATTGGATGCACAAGATTGCTTAAAACCCTAGTTGGACAAGAATAAGCCTAGGGAGGACGAAAATGACCTAAATGTTCATCCAATGACACAAACACACCTATTGGATGCACAAGATTGGTTAAAAACCCTAATTGCACAAGAATAAGCCTAGGGTGGGCGAAAATGACCTAAATGTTCATCCAATGACACAAATGAACTTATTGGATGCACAAGATTGGTTAAAAACCGTAATTGGACAAGAATATGACTAGGGAGGACGAAAATGACCTAAATGTTAATCCAATGACACAAACACACCTATTGGATGCACAAGATTGGTTAGAAACCCTAATTGCACAAGAATAAGCCTAGGGAGAGCGAAAATGACCTAAATGTTGATCCAATGACACAAATGAACTTATTGGACGCACAAGATTGGTTAAAACCCTAATTGGACAAGAATAAGACTAGGGAGGACGAAAATGACCTAAATGTTCATCCAATGACACAAACACGCCTATTGGATGTACAAGATTGGTTAGAAACCCTAATTGGACAAGAATAAGCCTTGGGAGGACGAAAATGACCTAAATGTTCATCCAATGACACAAATGAACTTATTGGATGCACAAGATTGGTTAAAAACCCTAATTGGACAAGAATAAGCCTAGGGAGGACGAAAATGACCTAAATGTTCATCCAATGACACAAACACACCTATTGGATGCACAAGATTGGTTAGAAACCCTAATTGGACAAGAATAAGCCTAGGGAGGACGAAAATGACCTAAATGTTCACCCAATGACACAAATGAACTTATTGGATGCACTAGATTGGTTAAAAACCCTAACTGGACATGAATAAGCCTAGAGAGGACGAAAATGACCTAAATGTTCATCCAATGACACAAACACACCTAATGGATGCACAAGATTGGTTAAAAACCCTAATTGGACAAGAATAAGCATAGGGAGGACGAAAATGACCTAAATGTTCATCCAATGACACAAATGAACTTATTGGATGCACAAGATTGGTTAAAAACCCTAATTGGACAAGAATAAGACTAGGGAGGACTAAAATGATCTAAATGTTCATCCAATGACACAAACACACCTATTGGATTCACAAGATTGGTTATAAACTCTAATTGGACTAGAATAAGTCTAGGAAGGATGAAAATGACCTAAATATTCATCCAATGACACAAATGAACTTATTGGATGCACAAGATTGCTTAAAAATCCTAATTGGACAAGAATAAGCCTAGGGAGGACGAAAATGACCTAAATGTTCATCCAATGACACAAACACACCTATTGGATGCACAAGATTGGTTAAAAACCCTAATTGGACAAGAATAAGCATAGGGAGGACGAAAATGACCTAAATGTTCATCCAATGACACAAATGAACTTATTGGATGCACAAGATTGGTTAAAAACCCTAATTGGACAAGAATAAGACTAGGGAGGACTAAAATGATCTAAATGTTCATCCAATGACACAAACACACCTATTGGATGCACAAGATTGGTTAAAAACCCTAATTGGTCAAGAATAAGCCTAGGGAGGACGAAAATGACCTAAATGTTCATCCAATGACACAAATGAACTTATTGGATGCACAAGATTGGTTAAAAACCCTAATTGGACAAGAATAAGCCTAGGGAGGACGAAAATGACCTAAATGTTCATCCAATGACACAAACACACCTATTGGATGCACAAGATTGGTTAAAACCCTAATTGGACAAGAATAAGCCTAGGGAGGACGAAAATGACCTAAATGTTCATCCAATGACACAAATGAACTTATTGGTTGCACAAGATTGGTTAAAAACCCTAATTGGACAAGAATAAGCCTAGGGAGGACGAAAATGACCTAAATGTTCATCCAATGACACAAACACACCTATTGGATGCACAAGATTGGTTAGAAACCCTAATTGCACAAGAATATGCCTAGGGAGGACGAAAATGACCTAAATGTTCATCCAATGACACAAACACACCTATTGGATGCACACGATTGGTTAGAAACCCTAATTTGATAAGAATAAGCCTAGGGAGGACGAAAATGACCTAACTATTCATCCAATGACACAAATGAACTTATTGGATGCACAAGATTGCTTAAAACCCTAATTGGACAAGAATAAGACTAGGGAGGACGAAAATGACCTAAATGTTCATCCAATGACACAAACACACCTATTTGATGCACAAGATTGGTTCGAAACCCTAATTGGACAAGAATAAGCCTTGGGAGGACGAAAATGACCTAAATGTTCATCCAATGACACAAATGAACTTATTGGATGCACAAGATTGGTTAAAAACCCTAATTGGACAAGAATAAGCCTAGGGAGGACGAAAATGACCTAACTATTCATCCAATGACACAAATGAACTTATTGGATGCACAAGATAGCTTAAAACCCTAATTGGACAAGAATACGACTAGGGAGGACGAAAATGACCTAAATGTTCATCCAATGACACAAACACACCTATTGGATGCACAAGATTGGTTAGAAACCCAAATTGGGCAAGAATATGCCTAGGGAGGATGAAAATGACCTAAATATTCATCCAATGACACAAATGAAATTATTGGAAGCACAAGATTGCTTAAAACCCTAATTGGACAAGAATAAGACTTGGGAGACAAAAATGACCTAAATGTTCATCCAATGACACAAACACACCTATTGGATGCACAAGATTGGTTAGAAACCCTAATTGGACAAGAATAAGCCTTGGGAGGACGAAAATGACCTAAATGTTCATCCAATGACACAAATGAACTTATTGGATGCACAAGATTGGTTAAAAACCCTAATTGGACAAGAATAAGCCTACAGAGGACGAAAATGACCTAAATGTTAATCCAATGACACAAATGAACTTATTGGATGCACAAGATTGGTTAAAAACCCTAATTGGACAAGAATAAGCCTAGGGAGGACGAAAATGACCTAAATGTTCATCCAATGACACAATTGAACTTGTTAGATGCACAAGATTGGTTAAAAACCCTAATTGGACAAGAATAAGCCTAGGGAGGATGAAAATGACCTAAATATTCATCCAATGACACAAATGAAATTATTGGAAGCACAAGATTGCTTAAAACCCTAATTGGACAAGAATAAGACTTTGGAGACGAAAATGACCTAAATGTTCATCCAATGTCACAAACACACCGATTGGATGCACAAGATTGGTTAGAAACCCTAATTGGACAAGAATAAGCCTTGGGAGGACGAAAATGACCTAAATGTTCATCCAATGACACAAATGAACTTATTGGATGCACAAGATTGGTTAAAAACCCTAATTGGACAAGAATAAGCCTAGGGAGGACGAAATGACCTAAATGTTCATCCAATGACACAAACACACCTATTGGATGCACAAGATTGGTTAGAAACCCTAATTGGACAAGAATAAGCTTAGGGAGGACGAAAATGACCTAAATGTTCACCCAATGACACAAATGAACTTATTGGATGCACTAGATTGGTTAAAAACCCTAACTGGACATGAATAAGCCTAGAGAGGACGAAAATGACCTAAATGTTCATCCAATGACACAAACACACCTATTGGATGCACACGATTGGTTAAAAACCCTAATTGGACAAGAATAAGCATAAGGAGGACGAAAATGACCTAAATGTTCATCCAATGACACAAATGAACTTATTGGATGCACAAGATTGGTTAAAAACCCTAATTGGACAAGAATAAGACTAGGGAGGACGAAAATGACCTAAATGTTCATCCAATGACACAAACACACCTATTGGATGCACAAGATTTGTTAGAAACCCTAAATTAACAAGAATAAGCCTAGGAATGACGAAAATGACCTAAATGTTAATCCAATGACACAAATGAACTTATTTGATGCACAAGATCGGTTAAAAACCCTAATTGGACAAGAATAAGCCTAGGGAGGACGAAAATGACCTAAATGTTAATCCAATGACACAAATGAACTTATTGGATGCACAAGATTGGTTAAAAACCCTAATTGGACAAGAATAAGACTAGGGAGGACGAAAATGACCTAAATGTTAATCAAATGATACAAATGAACTTATTGGATGCATAAGATTGGTTAAAAACCCTAATTGGACAAGAATAAGCTTAGGGTGGACGAAAATGACCTAATTGTTCATCCAATGACACAAATGAACTTATTGGATGCACATGATTGGTTAAAAACCCTAATTGGACAAGAAAAAGCCTAGGGAGGACGAAAATGACCTAAATGTTAATCCAATGATACAAATGAACTTATTGGATGCACAAGATTGCTTAAAACCCTAGTTGGACAAGAATAAGCCTAGGGAGGACGAAAATGACCTAAATGTTCATCCAATGACACAAACACACCTATTGGATGCACAAGATTGGTTAAAAACCCTAATTGCACAAGAATAAGCCTAGGGAGGGCGAAAATGACCTAAATGTTCATCCAATGACACAAATGAACTTATTGGATGCACAAGATTGGTTAAAAACCCTAATTGGACAAGAATAAGACTAGGGAGGACGAAAATGAGCTAAATGTTAATCCAATGACACAAACACACCTATTGGATGCACAAGATTGGTTAGAAACCCTAATTGCACAAGAATAAGCCTAGGGAGAGCGAAAATGACCTAAATGTTGATCCAATGACACAAATGAACTTATTGGACGCACAAGATTGGTTAAAACCCTAATTGGACAAGAATAAGACTAGGGAGGACGAAAATGACCTAAATGTTCATCCAATGACACAAACACGCCTATTGGATGTACAAGATTGGTTAGAAACCCTAATTGGACAAGAATAAGCCTTGGGAGGACGAAAATGACCTAAATGTTCATCCAATGACACAAATGAACTTATTGGATGCACAAGATTGGTTAAAAACCCTAATTGGACAAGAATAAGCCTAGGGAGGACGAAATGTCCTAAATGTTCATCCAATGACACAAACACACCTATTGGATGCACAAGATTGGTTAGAAACCCTAATTGGACAAGAATAAGCTTAGGGAGGACGAAAATGACCTAAATGTTCACCCAATGACACAAATGAACTTATTGGATGCACTAGATTGGTTAAAAACCCTAACTGGACATGAATAAGCCTAGAGAGGACGAAAATGACCTAAATGTTCATCCAATGACACAAACACACCTAATGGATGCACAAGATTGGTTAAAAACCCTAATTGGACAAGAATAAGCATAGGGAGGACGAAAATGACCTAAATGTTCATCCAATGACACAAATGAACTTATTGGATGCACAAGATTGGTTAAAAACCCTAATTGGACAAGAATAAGACTAGGGAGGACGAAAATCACCTAAATGTTCATCCAATGACACAAACACACCTATTGGATTCACAAGATTGGTTAGAAACCCTAATTGGATAAGAATATGCCTTGGGAGGACGAAAATGACCTAAATGTTCATCCAATGACACAAATGAACTTATTGGATGCACCAGATTGGTTAAAAACCCTAATTGGACAAGAATAAGCCTAGGGAGGACGGAAATGACCTAAATGTTCATCCAATGACACAAACACACCTATTGGATGCACAAGATTGGTAAGAAACCCTAATTGGACAAGAATAAGCCTAGGGAGGACGAAAATGACCTAAATGTTAATCCAATGACACAAATGAACTTATTGGATGCCCAAGATTGGTTAAAAACCCTAATTGGACAAGAATAAGCCTAGGGAGGACGAAAATAACCTAAATGTTCATCCAATGACACAAATGAACTTATTGGATGCACAAGATTGGTTAAAAACCCTAATTGGACAAGAATAAGCCTAGGGAGGACGAAAATGACCTAAATGTTCATCCAATGACACAAATGAACTTATTGGATGCACAAGATTGGTTAAAAACCCTAATTGGACAAGAATAAGCCTAGGGAGGACGAAAATGACCTAAATGTACATCCAATTACACAAATGAACTTATTGGATGCACAAGATTGGTTAAAAACCCTAATTGGACACGAATAAGCCTAGGGAGGACGAAAATGACCCAAATGTTTGTCCAATGACACAAACACACCTATTGGATGCACAAGATTGCATAAAAACCCTAATTGGACAAGAATAAGACTAGGGAGGACGAAAATGACCTAAATGTTCCTCCAATGACAAAAACACACCTATTGGATGCACAAGATTGCATAAAAACCCTAATTGGACAAGAATAAGACTAGGGAGGACGAAAATGACCTAAATGTTCCTCCAATGACACAAACACACCTATTGGATGCACAAGATTGCAAAAAAACCTTAATTGGACAAGAATAAGACTAGGGAGGACGAAAATGACCTAAATGTTCATCCAATGACACAAATGAACTTATTGGATGCACAAGATTGGTTAAAAACCCTAATTGGACAAGAATAAGACTAGGGAGGACGAAAATGACCTAAATGTTCATCCAATGACACAAACACACCTATTGGATTCACAAGATTGTTTAGAAACCCTAATTGGACAAGAATAAGCATAAGGAAGATGAAAATGACCTAAATATTCATCCAATGACACAAATGAACTTATTGGATGCACAAGATTGCTTAAAACCCTAATTGGACAAGAATAAGACTAGGGAGGACGAAAATGACCTAAATGTTCATCCAATGACACAAACACACCTATTGGATGCACAAGATTGGTTAGAAACCCTAATTGGACAAGAATAAGCCTTGGGAGGACGAAAATGACCTAAATGTTCATCCAATGACACCAATGAACTTATTGGATGCACAAGATTAATTAAAAACTCTAATTGGACAAGAATAAGCCTAGGGAGGACGAAAATGACCTAAATGTTCATCCAATGACACAAACACACCTATTGGATGCACAAGATTGGTTAAAAACCCTAATTGGACAAGAATAAGCCTAGGGAGGACGAAAATGACCTAAATGTTCATCCAATGACACAAATGAACTTATTGGATGCACAAGATTGGTTAAAAACCCTAATGGGACAAGAATAAGGCTAGGGAGGACGAAAATGACCTAAATGTTCATCCAATGTCACAAACACACCTATTGGATGCACAAGATTGGTTAGAAACCCTAATTGGACAAGAATAAGCCTAGGGAGGACGAAAATGACATAAATGTTAATCCAATGACACAAATGAACTTATTGGATGCACAAGATTGGTTAAAAACCCTAATTGGACAAGAATAAGCCTAGGGAGGACGAAAATGACCTAAATGTTCATCCAATCTCACAATTGAACTTATTGGATGCACAAGATTGGTTAAAAACCCTAATTGGACAAGAATAAGCCTAGGGAGGACGAAAATGACCTAAATGTTCATCCAATGACACAAACACACCTATTGGATGCACAAGATTGGTTAAAAACCCTAATTGGACAAGAATAAGCCTAGGGAGGACGAAAATGACCTAAATGTTCATCCAATGACACAAACACACCTATTGGATGCACAAGATTGGTTAGAAACCCTAATTGGACAAGAATAAGCCTAGGGAGGACGAAAATGACCTAAATGTTAATCCAATGACACAAATGAACTTATTGGATGCACAAGATTGGTTAAAAACCCTATTTGGACAAGAATAAGCGTAGGGAGGACGAAAATGACCTAAATGTTCATCCAATGACACAAACACACCTATTGGATGCACAAGATTGGTTAAAAACCCTAATTGGACAAGAATAAGCCTAGGGAGGACGAAAATGACCTAAATGTTCATCCAATGACACAAACACACCTATTGGATGCACAAGATTGGTTAAAAACCCTAATTGGACAAGAATAAGCCTAGGGAGGACGAAAATGACTTAAATGTTCATCCAATGACACAAATGAACTTATTGGATGCATAAGATTGGTTAAAAACCCTAATTGGACAAGAATAAGCTTAGGGTGGACGAAAATGACCTAATTGTTCATCCAATGACACAAATGAACTTATTGGATGCACAAGATTGGTTAAAAACCCTAATTGGACAAGAATAAGCCTAGGGAGGACGAAAATGACCTAAATGTTCATCCAATGACACAAACACACCTATTGGATGCACAAGATTGGTTAAAAACCCTAATTGGACAAGAATAAGCATAGGGATGACGAAAATGACCTAAATGTTCATCCAATGACACAAACACACCTATTGGATGCACAAGATTGGTTAGAAACCCTAAATGGACAAGAATAAGCATGGGGAGTACGAAAATGACCTAAATGTTCATCCAATGACACAAACACACCTATTGGATGCACAAGATTGGTTAAAAACCCTAATTGGACAAGAATAAGCCTAGGGAGGACGAAAATGACCTAAATGATAATCCAATGACACAAATGAACTTATTGGATGCACAAGATTGGTTAAAAACCCTAATTGGACAAGAATAAGCCTAGGGAGGACGAAAATAACCTAAATGTTCATCAAATGACTAAACACACCTATTGGATGCACAAGATTCGTTAGAAACCCTAATTGGACAAGAATAAGCCTAGGGAGGACGAAAATGACCTAAATGTTCACCCAGTGACACAAATGAACTTATTGGATGCACTAGATTGGTTAAAAACCCTAATTGGACAAGAATAAGCCTAGGGAGGACGAAAATGACCTAAATGTTAATCCAATGACACAAATGAACTTATTGGATGCACAAGATTGGTTAAAAACCCTAATTGGACAAGAATAAGCATAGGGAGGACGAAAATGACCTAAATGTTCATCCAATGACACAAATGAACTTATTGGATGCACAAGATTGGTTAAAAACCCTAATTGGACAAGAATAAGACTAGGGAGGACGAAAATGACCTAAATATTCATCCAATGACACAAACACACCTATTGGATGCACAAGATTGGTTAGAAACCCTAATTGAACAAGAATAAGCCTAGGAAGGACGAAAATGACCTAAATGTTAATCCAATGACACAAATGAACTTATTGGATGCACAAGATCGGTTAAAAACCCTAATTGGACAAGAATAAGACTAGGGAGGACGAAAATGACCTAAATGTTAATCTAATGACACAAACACACCTATTGGATGCACAAGATTGGTTAGAAACCCTAATTGCACAAGAATAAGCCTAGGGAGAGCGAAAATGACCTAAATGTTAATCCAATGACACAAATGAACTTATTGGATGCACAAGATTGGTTAAAAACCCTAATTGGACAAGAATAAGACTAGGGAGGACGAAAATGACCTAAATGTTCATCCAAAGACACAAACACACCTATTGGATGCACAAGATTGGTTAGAAACCCTAATTGGACAAGAATAAGCCAAGGGAGGACGAAAATGACCTAAATGTTAATCCAATGACACAAATGAACTTATTGGATGCGCAAGATTGGTTAAAAACCCTAATTGGACAAGAATAAGACTAGGGAGGACGAAAATGACCTAAATGTTAATCTAATGACACAAACACACCTATTGGATGCACAAGATAGGTTAGAAACCCTAATTGCACAAGAATAAGCCTAGGGAGAGCGAAAATGACCTAAATGTTAATCCAATGACACAAATGAACTTATTGGATGCACAAGATTGGTTAAAAACCCTAATTGGACAAGAATAAGACTAGGGAGGACGAAAATGACCTAAATGTTCATCCAATGACACAAACACACCTATTGGATGCACAAGATTGGTTAGAAACCCTAATTGGAAAAGAATAAGCCTAGGGAGGATGAAAATGACCTAAATATTCATCCAATGACACAAATGAACTTATTGGATGCACAAGATTGGTTAAAAACCCTAATTGGACAAGAATAAGCCTAGGGAGGACGAAAATAACCTAAATGTTCATCCAATGACACAAATGAACTTATTGGATGTACAAGATTGGTTAAAAACCCTAATTGGACAAGAATAAGCCTAGGGAGGATGAAAATAACCTAAATGTTCATCCAATGACACAAATGAACTTATTGGATGCACAAGATTGGTTAAAAACCCTAATTGGACAAGAATAAGCCTAGGGAGGACGAAAATGACCTAAATGTTCATCCAATGATACAAACACACCTATTTGATGCACAAGATTGGTTAGAAACCCTAATTGGACAAGAATAAGCCTAGGAAGGACGAAAATGACCTAAATGTTAATCCAATGACACAAATGAACGTATTGGATGCACAAGATTGGTTAAAAACCCTAATTGGACAAGAATACGCCTAGGGAGGACGAAAATGACCTAAATGTTCATCCAATGACACAAACACACCTATTGGATGCACAAGATTGGTTAAAAACCCTAATTGGACAAGAATAAGCCTAGGGAGGACGAAAATGACCTAAATGTTCATCCAATGACACAAATGAACTTATTGGATGCATAAGATTGGTTAAAAACCCTAATTGGACAAGAATAAGCTTAGGGTGGACGAAAATGACCTAATTGTTCATCCAATGACACAAATGAACTTATTGGATGCACATGATTGGTTAAAAATCCTAATTGGACAAGAATAAGCCTAGGGAGGACGAAAATGACCTAAATGTTAATCCAATGACACAAATGAACTTATTGGATGCACAAGATTGCTTAAAACCCTAGTTGGACAAGAATAAGCCTAGGGAGGACGAAAATGACCTAAATGTTTATCCAATGACACAAACACACCTATTGGATGCACAAGATTGGTTAAAAACCCTAATTGCAGAAGAATAAGCCTAGGGAGGGCGAAAATGACCTAAATGTTCATCCAATGACACAAATGAACTTATTGGATGCACAAGAATGGTTAAAAACCCTAATTGGACAAGAATAAGACCAGGGAGGACGAAAATGACTTAAATGTTAATCCAATGACACAAACACACCTATTGGATGCACAAGATTGGTTAGAAACCCTAATTGCACAAGAATAAGCCTAGGGAGAGCGAAAATGACCTAAATGTTAATCCAATGACACAAATGAACTTATTGGACGCACAAGATTGGTTAAAAACCCTAATTGGACAAGAATAAGACTAGGGAGGACGAAAATGACCTAAATGTTCATCCAATGACACAAACACACCTATTGGATGCACAAGATTGGTTAGAAACCCTAATTGGACAAGAATAAGCTTAGGGAGGACGAAAATGATCTAAATGTTCACCCAATGACACAAATGAACTTATTGGATGCACTAGATTGGTTAAAAACCCTAACTGGACATGAATAAGCCTAGAGAGGACGAAAATGACCTAAATGTTCATCCAATGACACAAACACACCTATTGGATGCACAAGATTGGTTAAAAACCCTAATTGGACAAGAATAAGCATAGGGAGGACGAAAATGACCTAAATGTTCATCCAATGACACAAATGAACTTATTGGATGCACAAGATTGGTTAAAAACCCTAATTGGACAAGAATAAGACTAGGGAGGACGAAAATGACCTAAATGTTCATCCAATGACACAAACACGCCTATTGGATGTACGAGATTGGTTAGAAACCCTAATTGGACAAGAATAAGCCTTGGGAGGACGAACATGACCTAAATGTTCATCCAATGGCACAAATGAACTTATTGGATGCACAAGATTGGTTAAAAACCCTAATTGGACAAGAATAAGCCTAGGGAGGACGAAAATGACCTAAATGTTAATCCAATGACCCAAATGAACTTATTGGATGCACAAGATTGCTTAAAACCCTAGTTGGACAAGAATAAGCCTAGGGAGGACGAAAATGACCTAAATGTTCATCCAATGACACAAACACACCTATTGGATGCACAAGATTGGTTAAAAACCCTAATTGCACAAGAATAAGCCTAGGGAGGGCGAAAATGACCTAAATGTTCAGCCAATGACACAAATGAACTTATTGGATGCACAAGATTGGTTAAAAACCCTAATTGGACAACAATAAGACCAGGGAGGACGAAAATGACCTAAATGTTAATCCAATGACACAAACACACCTATTGGACGCACAAGATTGGTTAGAAACCCTAATTGCACAAGAATAAGCCTAGGGAGAGCGAAAATGACCTAAATGTTAATCCAATGACACAAATGAACTTATCGGACGCACAAGATTGGTTAAAAACCCTAATTGGACAAGAATAAGACTAGGGAGGACGAAAATGACCTAAATGTTCATCCAATGACACAAACACACCTATTGGATGCATAAGATTGGTTAGAAACCCTATTTGGACAAGAATAAGCTTAGGGAGGACGAAAATGATCTAAATGTTCACCCAATGACACAAATGAACTTCTTGGATGCACTAGATTGGTTAAAAACCCTAACTGGACATGAATAAGCCTAGAGAGGACGAAAATGACCTAAATGTTCATCCAATGACACAAACACACCTATTGGATGCACAAGATTGGTTAAAAACCCTAATTGAACAAGAATAAGCATAGAGAGGACGAAAATGACCTAAATGTTCATCCAATGACACAAATGAACTTATTGGATGCACAAGATTGGTTAAAAACCCTAATTGGACAAGAATAAGACTAGGGAGGACGAAAATGACCTAAATGTTCATCCAATGACACAAACACACCTATTGGATGTACAAGATTGGTTAGAAACCCTAATTGGACAAGAATAAGCCTTGGGAGGACGAAAATGACCTAAATGTTCATCCAATGACACAAATGAACTTATTGGATGCACAAGATTGGTTAAAAACCCTAATTGGACAAGAATAAGCCTAGGGAGGACGAAAATAACCTAAATGTTCATCCAATGACACAAACACACCTATTGGATGCACAAGATTGGTTAGAAACCCTTATTGGACAAGAATAAGCCTAGGGAGGACGAAAATGACCTAAATGTTAATCCAATGACACAAATGAACTTATTGGATGCACAAGATTGGTTAAAAACCCTAATTGGACAAGAATAAGCCTAGGGAGGACGAAAATGACCTAAATGTTCATCCAATGACACAAACACACCTATTGGATGCACAAGATTGTTTAGAAACCCTAATTGGACAAGAATAAGCCTAGGGAGGACGAAAATTACCTAAGTGTTCACCCAATGACACAAATGAACATAGTGGATGCACAAGATTGGTTAAAAACCCTAATTGGACAAGAATAAGCCTAGGGAAGACGAAAATGACCTAAATGTTCATCCAATGACACAAACACACCTATTGGATGCACAAGATTGGTTAAAAACCCTAATTGGACAAGAATAAGCCTAGGGAGGACGAAAATGACCTAAATGTTAATCCAATGACACAAATGAACTTATTGGATGCACAAGATTGGTTAAAAACCCTAATTGGACAAGAATAAGCCTAGGGAGGACGAAAATAACCTAAACGTTCATCCAATGACACAAATGAACTTATTGGATGCACAAGATTGGTTAAAAACCCTAATTGGACAAGAATAAGCCTAGGGAGGACGAAAATGACCTAAATGTTCATCCAATGACACAAACACACCTATTTGATGCACAAGATTGGTTAGAAATCCTAATTGGACAAGAATAAGCCTAGGGAGGACGAAAATGACCTAAATGTTCATCCAATGACACAAATACACCTATTGGATGCACAAGATTGGTTAGAAACCCTAATTGGACAAGAATAAGCCTAGGGAGGACGAAAATGACCTAAATGTTCATCCAATGACACAAATGAACTTATTGGATCCACAAGATTGGTTAAAAACCCTAATTGGACAAGAATAAGCCTAGGGAGGACGAAAATAACCTAAATGTTCATCCAATGACACAAATGAACTTATTGGATGCACAAGATTGGTTAAAAACCCTAATTGGACAAGAATAAGCCTAGGAAGGACGAAAATGACCTAAATGTTCATCCAATAACACAAATGAACTTATTGGATGCACATGATTGGTTAAAAACCCTAATTGGACAAGAATAAGCCTAGGGAGGACGAAAATGACCTAAATGTTCATCCAATGACACAAATGAACTTATTGGATGCACAAGATTGCTTAAAACCCTAATTGGACAAGAATAAGCATAGGGAGGATGAAAAAGACCTAAATGTTCATCCAATGACACAAACACACCTATTGGATGCACATGATTGGTTAGAAACCCTAATTGGACAAGAATAAGCCTAGGGAGGATGAAAATGACCTAAATATTCATCCAATGACACAAATGAACTTATTGGATGCACAAGATTGCTTAAAACCCTAATTGGACAAGAATAAGACTAGGGAGTACGAAAATGACCTAAATGTTCATCCAATGACACAAACACACCTATTGGATGCACAAGATTGGTTAGAAACCCTAATTGGACAAGAATAAGCCTAGGAAGGACGAAAATGACCTAAATGTTAATCCAATGACACAAATGAACTTATTGGATGCACAAGATTGGTTAAAAACCCTAATTGGACAAGAATAAGACTAGGGAGGACGAAAATGACCTAAATGTTCATCCAATGACACAAACACACCTATTGGATGCACAAGATTTGTTAGAAACCCTAATTGAACAAGAATAAGCCTAGGAATGACGAAAATGACCTAAATGTTAATCCAATGACACAAATGAACTTATTTGATGCACAAGATCGGTTAAAAACCCTAATTGGACAAGAATAAGCCTAGGGAGGACGAAAATGACCTAAATGTTAATCCAATGACACAAATGAACTTATTGGATGCACAAGATTGGTTAAAAACCCTAATTGGACAAGAATAAGACTAGGGAGGACGAAAATGACCTAAATGTTAATCCAATGATACAAATGAACTTATTGGATGCATAAGATTGGTTAAAAACCCTAATTGGACAAGAATAAGCTTAGGGTGGACGAAAATGACCTAATTGTTCATCCAATGACACAAATGAACTTATTGGATGCACATGATTGGTTAAAAACCCTAATTGGACAAGAATAAGCCTAGGGAGGACGAAAATGACCTAAATGTTAATCCAATGACACAAATGAACTTATTGGATGCACAAGATTGCTTCAAACACTAATTGGACAAGAATAAGACTAGGGAGGACGAAAATGACCTAAATGTTCATCCAATGACACAAACACACCTATTGGATGCACAAGATTGGTTAGAAACCCTAATTGGACAAGAATAAGCCTAGGAAGGACGAAAATGACCTAAATGTTAATCCAATGACACAAATGAACTTATTGGATGCACAAGATTGGTTAAAAACCCTAATTGGACAAGAATAAGCCTAGGGAGGACGAAAATGACCTAAATGTTCATCCAATGACACAAACACACCTATCGAATGCACAAGATTGGTTAGAAACCCTAATTGGACAAGAATAAGCCTAGGAAGGACGAAAATGACCTAAATGTTAATCCAATGACACAAATGAACTTATTGGATGCACAAGATTGGTTAAAAACCCTAATTGGACAAGAATAAGCCTAGGGAGGACGAAAATGACCTAAAGGTTCATCCAATGACACAAACACACCTATTGGATGCACAAGATTGGTTAGAAACCCTAATTGGACAAGAATAAGCCTAGGGAGGACGAAAATGACCTAAATGTTCATCCAATGACACAAACACACCTATTGGATGCACAAGAGTGGTTAGAAACCCTAATTGGACAAGAATAAGCCTTGGGAGGACGAAAATGACCTAAATGTTCATCCAATGACACAAATGAACTTATTGGATGCACAAGATTGGTTAAAAACCCTAATTGGACAAGAATAAGCCTAGGGAGGACGAAAATGACCTAAATGTTCATCCAATGACACAAATGAACTTATTGGATGCACAAGATTGATTATAAACCCTAATTGGACAAGAATAAGCCTAGGGAGGACGAAAATGACCTAAATGTTCATCCAATGACACAAATGAACTTATTGGATGCACAAGATTGCTTATAAACCCTAATTGGACAAGAATAAGCCTAGGGAGGATGAAAATGACCTAAATGTTCAACCAACGACACAAATGAACTTATTGGATGCACAAGATTGCTTAAAACCCTAATTGGACAAGAATAAGACTAGGGAGGACGAAAATGACCTAAATGTTCATCCAATGACACAAACACACCTATTGGATGCACAAGATTGGTTAGAAACCCTAATTGAAAAAGAATAAGCCTAGGGTGGAAGAAAATGACCTAAATGTTTATCCAATGACACAAATGAACTTATTGGATGCACAAGATTGCTTAAAACCCTAATTGGACAAAAATAAGACTAGGGAGGACGAAAATGACCTAAATGTTCATCCAATGACACAAACACACCTATTGGATGCACAAGATTGGTTAGAAACCCTAATTGAACAAGAATAAGCCTAGGGAGGACGAAAATGACTTAAATCTTTATCCAATGACACAAATGAACTTATTGGATGCACAAGATTGCTTAAAACCCTAATTGGACAAGAATAAGACTAGGGAGGACGAAAATGACCTAAATGTTCATCCAATGACACAAACACACCTATTGGATGCACAAGATTGGTTAGAAACCCTAATTGGACAAGAATAAGCCTAGGGAGGACGAAAATGACCTAAATGTTCATCCAATGACACAAATGAACTTATTGGATGCACAAGATTTGTTAAAAACCCTAATTGGACAACAATAAGCCTAGGGAGGACGAAAATGACCTAAATGTTCATCCAATGACACAAACACACCTATTGGATGCACAAGATTGGTTAGAAACCCTAATTGGACAAGAATAAGCCTAGGGAGGACGAAAATGACCTAAATGTTCATCCAATGACACAAACACACCTATTGGATGCACAAGATTGGTTAGAAACCCTAATTTGACAAGAATAAGTCTAGGGAGGACGAAAATGACCTAAATGTTAATCCAGTGACACAAATGAACTTATTGGACGCACAAGATTGGTTAAAAACCCTAATTGGACAAGAATAAGCCTAGGGAGGACGAAAATGACCTAAATGTTCATCCAATGACACAATTGAACTTATTGGATGCACAAGATTGGTTAAAAACCCTAATTGGACAAGAATAAGGTTAGGGAGGACGAAAATGACCTAAATGTTCATCCAATGTCACAAACACACCTATTGGATGCACAAGATTGGTTAGAAACCCTAATTGGACAAGAATAAGCCTAGGGAGGACGAAAATGACATAAATGTTAATCCAATGACACAAATGAACTTATTGGATGCACAAGATTGGTTAAAAACCCTAATTGGACAAGAATAAGCCTACGGAGGACGAAAATGACCTAAATGGTCATCCAATGACACAAACACACCTATTGGATGCACAAGATTGGTTAAAAACCCTAATTGGACAAGAATAAGCCTAGGGAGGACGAAAATGACCTAAATGATAATCCTATGACACAAATGAACTTATTGGATGCACAAGATTGGTTAAAAACCCTAATTGGACAAGAATAAGCCTAGGGAGGACGAAAATGACCTAAATGTTCATCCAATGACACAAACACACCTATTGGATGCACAAGATTGGTTAAAAACCCTAATTGGACAAGAATAAGCCTAGGGAGGACGAAAATGACCTAAATGTTCATCCAATGACACAAACACACCTATTGGATGCACACGATTGGTTAGAAACCCTAATTTGACAAGAATAAGCCTAGGGAGGACGAAAATGACCTAACTATTCATCCAATGACACAAATGAACTTATTGGATGCACAAGATTGGTTAAAAACCCTGATTGGGAAAGAATAAGCCTAGGGAGGACGAAAATGACCTAAATGTTCATCCAATGACACAAACACACCTATTGGATGCACAAGATTGGTTAGAAACCCTAATTAGACAAGAATAAGCCTAGGGAGGACGAAAATGACCTAAAAGTTAATCCAATGACACAAATGAACTTATTGGATGCACAAGATTGGTTAAAAACCCTAATTGGACAAGAATAAGCCTAGGGAGGACGAAAATAATCTAAATGTTCATCAAATGACTAAACACACCTATTGGATGCACAAGATTGGTTAGAAACCCTAATTGGACAAGACTAAGCCTAGGGAGGACGAAAATGACGTAAATGATCACCCAATGACACAAATGAACTTATTGGATGCACAAGATTGGTTAAAAACCCTAATTGGACAAGAATAAGCCTAGGGAGGACGAAAATGACCTAAATGTTCATCCAATGACACAAACACACCTATTGGATGCACAAGATTGGTTAAAAACCCTAATTGGACAAGAATAAGCATAGGGAGGACGAAAATGACCTAAATGTTCATCCAATGACACAAACACACCTATTGGATGCACAAGATTGGTTAGAAACCCTAATTGGACAAGAATAAGCCTAGGGAGGACGAAAATGACCTAATTGTTAATCCAATGACACAAACACACCTATTGGATGCCCAAGATTGGTTAGAAACCATAATTGGACAAGAATAAGCCTATGGAGGACGAAAATGACCTAAATGTTATTCCAATGACACAAATGAACTTATTGGATGCACAAGATTGGTTAAAAGCCTTAATTGGACACGAATAAGCCTAGGGAGGACGAAAATGACCTAAATGTTCATCCAATGACACAAACACACCTATTGGATGCACAAGATTGGTTAGAAACCCTAATTGGACAAGAATAAGCCTAGGGAGGACGAAAATGACCTAAATGTTCATCCAATGACACAAACACACCTATTGGATGCACAAGATTGGTTAGAAACCCTAATTGGACAAGAATAAGCCTAGGGAGGACGAAAATGACCTAAATGTTCATCCAATGACACAAACACACCTATTGGATGCACAAGATTGGTTAGATACCCTAATTGCACAAGAATAAGCCTAGGGAGGGCGAAAATGACCTAAATGTTCATCCAATGGCACAAACACACCTATTGGATGCACAAGATTGGTTAGAAACCCTAATTGCACAAGAATAAGCCTAGGGAGGGCGAAAATGACCTAAATGTTCATCCAATGACACAAATGAACTTATTGGATGCACAAGATTGGTTAAAAACCCTAATTGGACATGAATAAGACCAGGGAGGACGAAAATGACCTAAATGTTAATCCAATGACACAAACACACCTATTGGACGCACAAGATTGGTTAGAAACCCTAATTGCACAAGAATAAGCCTAGGGAGAGCGAAAATGACCTAAATGTTAATCCAATGACACAAATGAACTTATCGGACGCACAAGATTGGTTAAAAACCCTAATTGGACAAGAATAAGACTAGGGAGGACGAAAATGACCTAAATGTTCATCCAATGACACAAACACACCTATTGGATGCATAAGATTGGTTAGAAACCCTAATTGGACAAGAATAAGCTTAGGGAGGACGAAAATGATCTAAATGTTCACCCAATGACACAAATGAACTTCTTGGATGCACTAGATTGGTTAAAAACCCTAACTGGACATGAATAAGCCTAGAGAGGACGAAAATGACCTAAATGTTCATCCAATGACACAAACACACCTATTGGATGCACAAGATTGGTTAAAAACCCTAATTGAACAAGAATAAGCATAGAGAGGACGAAAATGACCTAAATGTTCATCCAATGACACAAATGAACTTATTGGATGCACAAGATTGGTTAAAAACCCTAATTGGACAAGAATAAGACTAGGGAGGACGAAAATGACCTAAATGTTCATCCAATGACACAAACACACCTATTGGATGTACAAGATTGGTTAGAAACCCTAATTGGACAAGAATAAGCGTTGGGAGGACGAAAATGACCTAAATGTTCATCCAATGACACAAATGAACTTATTGGATGCACAAGATTGGTTAAAAACCCTAATTGGACAAGAATAAGCCTAGGGAGGACGAAAATGACCTAAATGTTCATCCAATTACACAAACACACCTATTGGATGCACAAGATTTTTTAGAAACCCTAATTGGAGAAGAATAAGCCAAGGGAGGACGAAAATGACGTAAATGTTAATCCAATGACACAAATGAACTTATTGGATGCACAAGATTGGTTAAAAACCCTAATTGGACAAGAATAAGCCTAGGGAGGACGAAAATAACCTAAATGTTCATCCAATGACACAAATGAACTTATTGGATGCACAAGATTGGTTAAAAACACTAATTGGACAAGAATAAGCCAAGGGAGGACGAAAATGACCTAAATGTTCATCCAATGACACAAACACACCTATTTGATGCACAAGATTGGTTAGAAACCCTAATTGGACAAGAATAAGCCTAGGAAGGACGAAAATGACCTAAATGTTAATCCAATGACACAAATGAACTTATTGGATGCACAAGATTGGTTAAAAACCCTAATTGGACAAGAATAAGCCTAGGGAGGACGAAAATAACCTAAATGTTCATCCAATGACACAAATGAACTTATTGGATGCACAAGATTGGTTAAAAACCCTAATTGGACAAGAATAAGCCTATGGAGGACGAAAATGACCTAAATGTTCATCCAATGACACAAACACACCTATTGGATGCACAAGATTAGTTAGAAACCCTAATTGGACAAGAATAAGCCTAGGAAGGACGAAAATGACCTAAATGTTAATCCAATGACACAAATGAACTTATTGGATGCACAAGATTGGTTAAAAACCCTAATTGGACAAGAATAAGCCTAGGAAGGACGAAAATGACCTAAATGTTCATCCAATGACACAAACACACCTATTGGATGCACAAGATTGGTTAGAAACCCTAATTGGACAAGAATAAGCCCAGGAAGGACGAAAATGACCTAAATGTTCATTCAATGACACAAATGAACTTATTGGACGCACAAGATTGCTTAAAACCCTAATTGGACAAGAATAAGACTAGGGAGGACGAAAATGACCTAAATGTTCATCCAATGACACAAACACACCTATTGGATGCACAAGATTGGTTAGAAACCCTAATTGGACAAGAATAAGCCTAGGAAGGACGAAAATGACCTAAATGTTAATCCAATGACACAAATGAACTTATTGGATGCACAAGATTGGTTAAAAACCCTAATTGGACAAGAATAAGCCTAGGGAGGATGAAAATGACCTAAATGTTCATCCAATGACACAAACACACCTATTGGATGCACAAGATTGGTTAAAAACCCTAATTGGACAAGAATAAGCCTAGGGAGGATGAAAATGACCTAAATGTTCATCCAATGACACAAATGAACTTATTGGATGCACAAGATTGGTTAAAAACCCTAATTGGACAAGAATAAGCCTAGGGATGACGAAAATAAACTAAATGTTCATCCAATGACACAAACACACCTATTGGATGCACAAGATTGGTTAGAAACCTTAATTGGACAAGAATAAGCCTTGGGAGGACAAAAATGACCTAAATGTTCATCCAATGACACAAATGAACTTATTGGATGCACAAGATTGGTTAAAAACCCTAATTGGACAAGAATAAGCCTAGGGAGGACGAAAATGACCTAAATGTTCATCCAATGACACAAATGAACTTATTGGATGCACAAGATTGGTTGAAAACCCTTATTGGACAAGAATAAGCCTAAGGAGGACGAAAATGACCTAAATGTTCATCCAATGACACAAATGAACTTATTGGATGCACAAGATTGGTTAAAAACCCTAATTGGACAAGAATAAGCCTAGGGAGGACGAAAATGACCTAAATGTTCATCCAATGACACAAACACACCTATTGGATGCACATGATTGGTTAAAAACCCTAATTGGACAAGGATAAGCCTAGGGAGGACGAAAATGACCTAAATGTTAATCCAATGACACAAATGAACTTATTGGATGCACAAGATTGGTTAAAAACCATAATTGGACAAGAATAAGCCTAGGGAGGACGAAAATAACCTAAATGTTCATCCAATGACACAAATGAACTTATTGGATGCACAAGATTGGTTAAAAACCCTAATTGGACAAGAATAAGCCTAGGGAGGACGAAAATGACCTAAATGTTCATCCAATGACACAAATGAACTTATTGGATGCACAAGATTGGTTAAAAACCCTAAATGGACAAGAATAAGGCTAGGAAGGACGAAAATGACCTAAATGTTCATCCAATGACACAAATGAACTTATTGGATGCACAAGATTGGTTAAAAACCCTAATTAGACAAGAATAAGCCTAGGGAGGACGAAAATGACCTAAATGTTCATCCAATGACACAAATGAACTTATTGGACGCACAAGATTGGTTAAAAACCCTAACTGGACAAGAATAAGCCTAGGGAGGACGAAAATGACCTAAATGTTCGTCCAATGACACAAACACACCTATTGGATGCACAAGATTGGTTAAAAACCCTAATTGGACAAGAATAAGCCTAGGGAGGACGAAAATGACCTAAATGTTCATCCAATGACACAAATGAACTTATTGGATGCACAAGATTGGTTAAAAACCCTAATTGGACAAGAATAAGCCTAGGGAGGACGAAAATGACCTAAATGTTCATCCAATGACACAAATGAACTTATTGGATGCACAAGATTGGTTAAAAACCGTAATTGGACAAGAATAAGCCTAGGGAAGACGAAAGTGACTTAAACGTTCATCCAATGACACAAATGAACTTATTGGATGCACAAGATTGCTTAAAAACCCTAATTGGACAAGAATAAGCCTAGGGAGGACGAAAATGACCTAAATGTCCATCCAATGACACAAATACACCTATTGGATGCACAAGATTCGTTAGAAACCCTAATTGGACAAGAATAAGCCTAGGGAGGACGAAACTGACCTAAATGTTCATCCAATGACACAAACAGACCTATTGGATGCACAAGATTGGTTAAAAACACTAATTGGACAAGAATAAGCCTAGGGAGGACGAAAATGACCTAAATGTTCATCCAATGACACAAATGAACTTATTGGATGCACAAGATTGGTTAAAAACCCTAATTGGACAAGAATAAGCCTAGGGAGGACGAAAATGACCTAAATGTTCATCCAATGACACAAATGAACTTATTGGATGCACAAGATTGCTTAAAAACCCTAATTGGACAAGAATAAGCCTAGGGAGGACGAAAATGACCTAAATGTTCATCCAATGATACAAATACACCTATTGGATGCACAAGATTGGTTAGAAACCCTAATTGGACAAGACTAAGCCTAGGGAGGACGAAAATGACCTAAATGTTCATCCAATGACACAAACACACCTATTGGATGCACAAGATTGGTTAAAAACCCTAATTGGACAAGAATAAGCCTAGGAAGGACGAAAATGACCTAAATGTTCATCCAATGACACAAACACACCTATTGGATGCACAAGATTGGTTAAAAACCCTAATTGGAAAAGAATAAGCCTAGGAAGGACGAAAATGACCTAAATGTTAATCCAATGACACAAATGAACTTATTGGATGCACAAGATTGTTTAAAAACCCTAATTGGAGAAGAATAAGCCTAGGAAGGATTAAAATGACCTAAATGTTAATCCAATGACACAAATGAACTTATTGGATGCACAAGATTGGTTAAAAACCATAATTGGACAAGAATAAGCCTAGGGAGGACGAAAATAACCTAAATGTTCATCCAATGACACAAATGAACTTATTGGATGCACAAGATTGGTTAAAAACCCTAATTGGACAAGAATAAGCCTAGGGAGGACGAAAATGACCTAAATGTTCATCCAATGACACAAACACACCTATTTGATGCACAAGATTGGTTAGAAACCCTAATTGGACAAGAATAAGCCTAGGAAGGACGAAAATGACCTAAATGTTAATCCAATGACACAAATGAACATATTGGTTGCACAAGAATGGTTAAAAACCCTAATTGGACAAGAATAAGCCTAGGGAGGACGAAAATGAGCTAAATGTTCATCCAATGACACAAATGAACTTATTGGATGCATAAGATTGGTTAAAAACCCTAATTGGACAAGAATAAGCTTAGGGTGGACAAAAATGACCTAATTGTTCATCCAATGACACAAATAAACTTATTGGATACACAAGATTGGTTAAAAACCCTAATTGGACAAGAATAAGCCTAGGGAGGACGAAAATGACCTAAATGTTCATCCAATGACACAAACACACCTATTTGATGCACAAGATTGGTTAGAAACCCTAATTGGACAAGAATAAGCCTAGGGAGGACGAAAATGACCTAAATGTTCATCCAATGACACAAATGAACTTATTGGATGCATAAGATTGGTTAAAAACCCTAATTGGACAACAATAAGCTTAGGGTGGACGAAAATGACCTAATTGTTCATCCATTGACACAAATGAACTTATTGGATGCACAAGATTGGTTAAAAACCCTAATTGGACAAGAATAAGCCTAGGGAGGACGAAAATGACCTAAATGTTCATCCAATGACACAAACACACCTATTGGATGCACAAGATTGTTTAGAAACCCTAATTCGACAAGAATAAGCCTAGGGAGGACGAAAATAACCTAAATGTTAATCCAATGACACAACTGAACTTATTGGATGCACAAGATTGGTTAAAAACCCTAATTGGACATGAATAAGCCTAGGGAGGACGAAAATAACCTAAATGTTAATCCAATGACACAAATGAACTTATTGGATGCACAAGATTGGTTAAAAACCCTAATTGGACAAGAATAAGCCTAGGGAGGACGAAAATGACCTAAATATTCATCCAATGACACAAACACACCTATTGGATGCACAAGATTGGTTAGAAACCCTTATTGGACAAGAATAAGCGTAGGGAGGACGAAAATGACCTAAATGTTAATCCAATGATACAAATGAACTTATTGGATGCACAAGATTGGTTAAAAACCCTAATTGGACAAGAATAAGCCTAGGGAGGACGAAAATGACCTAAATGTTCATCCAATGACACAAACACACCTATTGGATGCACAAGATTGGTTAGAAACCCTAATTGGACAAGAATAAGCCAAGGGAGGACGAAAATTACCTAAATGTTCATCCAATGACACAAATGAACTTATTGGATGCACAAGATTGGTTAAAAACCCTAATTGGACAAGAATAAGCCTAGGGAGGACAAAAATGACCTAAATGTTCATCCAATGACACAAACACACCTATTGGATGCACAAGATTGGTTAGAAACCCTAATTGGACAAGAATAAGCCTAGGAAGGACGAAAATGACCTAAATGTTATTCCAATGATACAAATGAACTTATTGGATGCACAAGATTGGTTAAAAACCCTAATTGGACAAGAATAAGCCTAGGGAGGACGAAAATGACCTAAATGTTCATCCAATGACACAAACACACCTATTGGATGCACAAGATTGGTTAGAAACCCTAATTGGACAAGAATAAGCCAAGGGAGGACGAAAATGACCTAAATGTTAATCCAATGACAGAAATGAACTAATTGGATGCACAAGATTGGTTAAAAACCATAATTGGACAAGAATAAGCCTAGGGAGGACGAAAATAACCTAAATGTTCATCCAATGACACAAATGAACTTATTGGATGCACAAGATTGGTTAAAAACCCTAATTGGACAAGAATAAGCCTAGGGAGGACGAAAATGACCTAAATGTTCATCCAATGACACAAACACACCTATTGGATGCACAAGATTGGTTAAAAACCCTAATTGGACAAGAATAAGACTAGGGAGGACGAAAATGACCAAAATGTTCATCCAATGACACAAACACACCTATTGGATGCACAAGATTGCATAAAAACCCTAATTGGACAAGAATAAGACTATGGAGGATGATAATGACCTAAATGTTCATCCAATGACACAAATGAACTTATTGGATGCACAAGATTGGTTAAAAACCCTAATTGGACAAGAATAAGCATAGGGAGGACGAAAATAACCTAAATGTTCATCCAATGACACAAATGAACTTATTGGATGCACAAGATTGGTTAAAAACCCTAATTGGACAAGAATAAGCCTAGGGAGGACGAAAATGACCTAAATGTTCATCCAATGACACAAACACACCTATTGGATGCACAAGATTGGTAAGAAACCCTAATTGGACAAGAATAAGCCTAGGGAGGACGAAAATGACCTAAATGTTAATCCAATGACACAAATGAACTTATAGGATGCACAAGATTGGTTAAAAACCCTAATTGGACAAGAATAAGCCTAGGGAGGACGAAAATAACCTAAATGTTCATCCAATGACACAAATGAACTTATTGGATGCACAAGATTGGTTAAAAACCCTAATTGGACAAGAATAAGCCTAGGGAGGACGAAAATGACCTAAATGTTCATCCAATGACACAAACACACCTATTTGATGCACAAGATTGGTTAGAAATCCTAATTGGACAAGAATAAGCCTAGGAAGGACTAAAATGACCTAAATGTTAATCCAATGACACAAATGAACTTATTGGATGCACAAGATTGGTTAAAAACCTTAATTGGACAGGAATAAGCCTAGGGAGGACGAAAATGACCTAAATGTTCATCCAATGACACTAATGAACTTATTGGATGCATAAGATTGGTTAAAAACCCTAATTGGACAAGAATAAGCTTAGGGTGGACGAAAATGACCTAATTGTTCATCCAATGACCCAAATGAACTTATTGGATGCACATGATTGGTTAAAAACCCTAATTGGACAAGAATAAGCCTAGGGAGGACGAAAATGACCTAAATGTTAATCCAATGACACAAATGAACTTATTGGATGCACAAGATTGGTTAAAAACCCTAATTGGACAAGAATAAGACTAGGGAGGACGAAAATGACCTAAATGTTCATGCAATGACACAAACACACCTATTGGATGCACAAGATTGGTAAGAAACCCTAATTGGACAAGAATAAGCCTAGGGAGGACGAAAATGACCTAAATGTTAATCCAATGACACAAATGAACTTATTGGATGCACAAGATTGGTTAAAAACCCTAATTGGACAAGAATAAGCCTAGGGAGGACGAAAATAACCTAAATGTTCATCCAATGACACAAATGAACTTATTGGATGCACAAGATTGGTTAAAAACCCTAATTGGACTAGAATAAGCCTAGGGAGGACGAAAATGACCTAAATGTTCATCCAATGACACAAACACACCTATTTGATGCACAAGATTGGTTAGAAATCCTAATTGGACAAGAATAAGCCTAGGAAGGACGAAAATGACCTAAATGTTAATCCAATGACACAAATGAACTTATTGGATGCACAAGATTGGTTAAAAACCCTAATTGGACAAGAATAAGCCTAGGGAGGACGAAAATTGCCTAAATGTTCATCCAATGACACAAACACACCTATTGGATGCACAAGATTGGTTAGAAACCCTAATTGGACAAGAATAAGCCTAGGAAGGACGAAAATGACCTAAATGTTAATCCAATGACACAAATGAACTTATTGGATGCACAAGATTGGTTAAAAACCCTAATTGGACAAGAATAAGCCTAGGGAGGACGAAAATGACCTAAATGTTCATCCAATGACACAAACACACCTATTTGATGCACAAGATTGGTTAGAAACCATAATTGGACAAGAATAAGCCTAGGAAGGACGAAAATGACCTAAATGTTAATCCAATGACACAAATGAATTTATTGGATGCACAAGATTGGTTAAAAACCCTAATTGGACAAGAATAAGCCTAGGGAGAACGAAAATGACCTAAATGTTCATCCAATGACACAAATGAACTTATTGGATGCATAAGATTGGTTAAAAACCCTAATTGGACAAGAATAAGCTTAGGGTGGACAAAAATGACCTAATTGTTCATCCAATGACACAAATGAACTTATTGGATGCACATGATTGGTTAAAAACCCTAATTGGACAAGAATAAGCCTAGGGATGACGAAAATGACCTAAATGTTAATCCAATGACACAAATGAACTTATTGGATGCACAAGATTGCTTAAAACCCTAGTTGGACAAGAATAAGCCTAGGGAGGACAAAAATGACCTAAATGTTCATCCAATGACACAAACACACCTATTGGATGCACAAGATTGGTTAAAAACCCTAATTGCACAAGAATAAGCCTAGGGAGGACGAAAATGACCTAAATGTTCATCCAATGACACAAACACACCTATTGGATGCACAAGATTGGTTAGAAACCCTAATTGGACAATAATAAGCCTAGGGAGGACGAAAATGACCTAAATGTTCATCCAATGACACAAATGAACTTATTGGATGCACAAGATTGGTTAAAAACCCTAATTGGACAAGAATAAGCCTAGGGAGGACGAAAATGACCTAAATGTTCATCCAATGACACAAACACACCTATTGGATGCACAAGATTGGTTAAAAACTCTAATTGGACAAGAATAAGCCTAGGAAGGACGAAAATGACCTAAATGTTCATCCAATGACACAAATGAACTTATTGGATGCACAAGATTGGTTAAAAACCCTAATTGGACAAGAATAAGCCTAGGGAGGACGAAAATGACCTAAATGTTCATCCAATGACACAAATGAACTTATTGGATGCACAAGATTTGTTAAAAACCTTAATCGGACAAGAATAAGCCTAGGGAGGACGAAAATCACCTAAATGTTCGTCCAATGACACAAACACACCTATTGGATGCACAAGATTGCATAAAAACCCTAATTGGACAAGAATAAGCCTAGGGAGGACGAAAATGACCTAAATGTTCGTCCAATGACACAAACACACCTATTGGATGCCCAAGATTGCATAAAAACCCTAATTGGACAAGAATAAGCCTAGGGAGGACGAAAATGACCTAAATGTTCATCCAATGACACAAATGAACTTATTGGATGCACAAGATTGGTTAAAAACCCTAATTGGACAAAAATAAGCCTTGGGAGGATGAAAATGACCTAAATGTTCATCCAATGACACAAACACACCTATTGGATGCACAAGATTGTTTAAAAACCCTAATTGGACAAGTATAACCCTAAGGAGGACGAAAATCACCTAAATGTACATCCAATGACACAAAAGAACTTATTGGATGCACAAGATTGTTTAAAAACCCTAATTGGACAAGAATAAGCCTAGGGAACACGAAAATGACCTAAATGTTAATCCAATGACACAAATGAACTTATTGGATGCACTAGATTGGTTAAAAACCCTAATTGGACAAGAATAAGCCTAAGGAGGACGAAAATGACCTAAATGTTAATCCAATGACACAAACACAGCTATAGGATGCACAATATTGGTTAAAAACCCTAATTGGGCAAGAATAAGCCTAGTGTGGACGGAAATGACCTAAATGTTCATCCAATGACACAAATGAACTTATTGGATGCACAAGATTGGTTAAAAACCCTAATTGGACAAGAATAAGCCTAGGGAGGACGAAAATGACCTAAATGTTCATCCAATGACACAAATGAACTTATTGGATGCACAAGATTGGTTAAAAACCCTAATTGGACAAAAATAAGCCTAGGGAGGACGAAAATGACCTAAAAGTTCGTCCAATGACACAAACACACCTATTGGATGCACAAGATTGCATAAAAACCCTAATTGGACAAGAATAAGACTAGGGAGGACGAAAATGACCTAAATGTTCCTCCAATGACACAAATGAACTTATTGGATGCACAAGATTGGTTAAAAACCCTAATTGGACAAGAATAAGCCTAGGGAGGACGAAAATGACCTAAATGTTCATCCAATGTCACAAATGAACTTATTGGATGCACAAGATTGGTTGAAAACCCTAATTTGACAAGAATAAGCCTTGGGAGGACGAAAATGACCTAAATGTTCATCCAATGACACAAATGAACTTATTTGATGCATAAGATTGGTTAAAAACCCTAATTGGACAAGAATAAGCCTAGGGAGGACGTAAATGACCTAAATGTTCATCCAATGACACAAATTAACTTATTGGATGCACAAGATAGGTTAAAAACCCTAATTGGACAAGAATAAGCATATGGAGGACGAAAATGACCTAAATGTTCATCCAATGACACAAACACACATATTGGATGCACAAGATTGCATAAAAACCCTAATTGGACAAGAATAAGACTAGGGAGGACGAAAATGACCTAAATGTTCATCCAATGACACAAATGAACTTATTGGATGCACAAGATTGGTTAAAAACCCTAATTGGACAAGAATAAGCCTAGGGAGGACGAAAATGACCTAAATATTCATCCAATGACACAAATACACCTATTGGATGCACAAGATTGCATAAAAACCCTAATTGGACAAGAATAAGACTAGGGAGGACGAAAATGACCTAAATGTTCATCCAATGACACAAATGAACTTATTGGATGCACAAGATTGGTTAAAAACACTAATTGGACAAGAATAAGCTTAGGGAGGACGAAAATGACCTAAATGTTCGTCCTATGACACAAACACACCTATTGGACTCACAAGATTGCATAAAAACCCTAATTCGACAAGAATAAGACTAGGGAGGACGAAAATGACTTAAATCTTCGTCCAATGACACAAACACACCTATTGGATGCACAGGATTGCTTAAAACCCTAATTGGACAAGAATAAGCCTAGGGAGAACGTAAATGACCTAAATGTTCATCCAATGACACAAATGAACTTATTGGATGCACAAGATTGGTTAAAAACCCTAATTGGACAAGAATAAGCCTAGGGAGGACGAAAATGACCTAAATGTTCATCCAATGACACAAACACACCTATTGGATGCACAAGATTGGTTAAAAACCCTAATTGGACAAGAATAAGCCTAGGGAGGATGAAAATGACCTAAATGTTCATCCAATGACACAATTGAACTTATTGGATGCACAAGATTGGTTAAAAACCCTAATGGGACAAGAATAAGCCTAGGGAGGACGAAAAAGACCTCAATGTTCATCCAACGTCACAAACACACCTATTGGATGCACAAGATTGGTTAGAAACCCTAATTGGACAAGAATAAGCCTAGGGAGGACGAAAATGACCTAAATGTTAATCCAATGACACAAATGAACTTATTGGATGCACAAGATTGGTAAAAAACCCTAATTGGACAAGAATAAGAATAGGGAGGACGAAAATGACCTAAATGTTCATCCAATGACACAAACACACCTATTGAATGCACAAGAATGTTTAGAAACCCTAATTGGACAAGAATAAGCTTAGGGAGGACGAAAATGACCTAAATGTTCATCCAATGACACAAACACACCTATTGAATGCACAAGATTGTTTAGAAACCCTAATTGGACAAGAATAAACTTAGGGAGGACGAAAATATCCTAAATGTTCATCCAATGACACAAATGAACTTATTGGATGCACAAGATTGGTTAAAAACCCTAATTGGACAAGAATAAGCCTAGGGAGGACGAAAATGACCTAAATGTTCATCCAATGACACAAACACACCTATTGGATGCACAAGATTGGTTAAAAACCCTAATTGGACAACAATAAGCCTAGGGAGGACGAAAATGACCTAAATGTTCATCCAATGACACAAACACACCTATTGGATGCACAAGATTGGTTAGAAACCCTAATTTGACAAGAATAAGCCTAGGGAGGACGAAAATGACCTAAATGTTAATCCAATGACACAAATGAACTTATTGGATGCACAAGATTGGTTAAAAACCCTAATTGGACAAGAATAAGCCTAGGGAGGACGAAAATGACCTAAATGTTCATCCAATGACACAAACACACCTATTTGATACACAAGATTGGTTAAAAACCCTAATTGGACAAGAATAAGCCTAGGGAGGACGAAAATGACCTAAATGTTCATCCAATGACACATATGAACTTATTGGATGCACAAGATTGGTTAAAAACCCTAATTGGACAAGAATAAGCCTAGGGAGGACGAAAATGACCTAAATGTTCATCCAATGACACAAACACACCTATTTGATGCACAAGATTGGTTAGAAACCCTAATTGGACAAGAATAAGCCTAGGGAGGACGAAAATGACCTAAATGTTCATCCAATGACACAAACACACCTATTTGATGCACAAGATTGGTTAGAAACCCTAATTGGACAAGAATAAGCATAGGAAGGACGAAAATGACCTAAATGTTAATCCAATGACACAAATGAACTTATTGGATGCACAAGATTGGTTAAAAACCCTAATTGGACAAGAATAAGCCTAGGGAGGACGAAAATAACCTAAATGTTCATCCAATGACACAAATGAACTTATTGGATGCTTAAGATTGGTTAAAAACCCTAATCGGACAAGAATAAGCCTAGGGAGGACGAAAATGACCTAAATGTTCATCCAATGACACAAACACACCTATTTGATGCACAAGATTGGTTAGAAACCCTAATTGGACAAGAATAAGCCTAGGAAGGACGAAAATGACCTAAATGTTAATCCAATGACACAAATGAACTTATTGGATGCACAAGATTGGTTAAAAACCCTAATTGGACAAGAATAAGCCTAGGGAGGACGAAAATGACCTAAATGTTCATCCAATGACACAAACACACCTATTGGATGCACAAGATTGTTTAGAAACCCTTGTTGGACAAGAATAAGCCTAGGGAGGACGAAAGTGACCTAAATGTTAATCCAATGACACAAATGAACTTATTGGATGCACAAGATTGGTTAAAAAGCCTAATTGGACAAGAATAAGCCTAGGGAGGACGAAAATAACCTAAATGTTCATCCAATGACACAAATGAACTTATTGGATGCACAAGATTGGTTAAAAACCCTAATTGGACAAGAATAAGGCTAGGGAGGACGAAAATGACCTAAATGTTCATGCAATGACACAAACACATCTATTGGATGCACAAGATTGGTTAAAAACCCTAATTGGACAAGAATAAGCCTAGGGAGGACGAAAATGACCTAAATGTTCATCCAATGACACAAATGAACTTATTGGATGCATAAGATTGGTTAAAAACCATAATTGGACAAGAATAAGCCTAGGGAGGACGACAATGACCTAAATGTTCGTCGAATGACACAAACACACCTATTGGATGCACAAGATTGCATAAAAACCCTAATTGGACAAGAATAAGACTAGGGAGGACGAAAATGACCTAAATGTTCATCCAATGACACAAATGAACTTATTGGATGCACAAGATTGGTTAAAAACCCTAATTGGACAAGAATAAGCCTAGGGAGGACGAAAATGACCTAAATGTTCATCCAATGACACAAATAAACTTATTGCATGCACAAGATTGGTTAAAAACCCTAATCGGACAAGAATAAGCCTAGGGAGGACGAAAATGACCTAAATGTTCTTCCAATGACACAAACACACCTATTGGATGCACAAGATTGCATAAAAACCCTAATTGGACAAGAATAAGACTAGCGAGGACCAAAATGACCTAAATGTTCCTCCAATGACACAAACACACCTATTGGATGCACAAGATTGCATAAAAACCCTAATTGGACAAGAATAAGACTAGGGAGGACGAAAATGACCTAAATGTTCATCCAATGACACAAATGAACTTATTGGATGCACAAGATTGGTTAAAAACCCTAATTGGACAAGAATAAGCCTAGGGAGGACGAAAATGACATAAATGATCGTCCAATGACACAAACACACGTATTGGATGCACAAGATTGCATAAAAACCCTAATTGGACAAGAATAAGCCTAGGGAGGACGAAAATGACCTAAATGTTCATCCAATGACACAAATGAACTTATTGGATGCACAAGATTGGTTAAAAACCCTAATCAGACAATAATAAGCCTAGAGAGGACGAAAATTACCTAAATGTTCGTCCAATGACACAAACACATCTATTGGATGCACAAGATTGCATAAAAACCCTAATTGGACAAGAATAAGCCTAGGGAGGACGAAAATGACCTAAATGTTCTTCCAATGACACAAACACATCTATTGGATGCACAAGATTGCATAAAAACCCTAATTGGACAAGAATAAGCCTAGGGAGGACGAAAATGACCTAAATGTTCATCCAATGACACAAATGAACTTATTGGATGCACAAGATTGGTTAAAAACCCTAATTGGACAAGAATAAGCCTAGGGAGGACGAAAATGACCTAAATGTTCATCCAATGACACAAACACACCTATTGGATGCACAAGATTGTATAAAAACCCTAATTGGACAAGAATAAGCCTAGGGAGGACGAAAATGACCTAAATGTTCCTCCAATGACACAAACACACCTATTGGATGCACAAGATTGCATAAAAACCCTAATTGGACAAGAATAAGAATAGGGAGGACGAAAATGACCTAAATGTTCCTCCAATGACACAAACACACCTATTGGATACACAAGATTGCATAAAAACCCTAATTGGACAAGAATAAGACTAGGGAGGACGAAAATGACCTAAATGTTCATCCAATGACACAAATGAACTTATTGGATGCACAAGATTGGTTAAAAACCCTAATTGGACAAGAATAAGTTTATGGAGGACGAAAATGAGCTAAATGTTCGTCCAATGACACAAACACACCTATTGGATACACAAGATTGCATAAAAACCCTAATTGGACAAGAATAAGACTAGGGAGGACGAAAATGACCTAAATGTTCATCCAATGACACAAATGAACTTATTGGATGCACAAGATTGGTTAAAAACCCTAATTGGACTAGAATAAGCCTAGGGAGGACGAAAATGACCTAAATGTTCATCCAATGACACAAATGAACTAATTAGATGCACAAGATTGGTTAAAAACCCTAATTGGACAAGAATAAGCCTAGGGAGGACGAAAATGACCTAAATGTTCGTCCAATGACACAAACACACCTATTGGATGCACAAGATTGCATAAAAACCCTAATTGGTCAAGAATAATACTAGCGAGGACGAAAATGACCTAAATATTCATCCAATGACACAAATGAACTTATAGGATGCAGAAGATTGGTTAAAAACCCTAATTGGACAAGAATAAGCCTAGGGAGGACGAAAATGACCTAAATGTTCATCCAATGACACAAATGAACTTATTGGATGCACAAGATTGGTTAAAAACCCTAATTGGACAAGAATAAGCCTAGGGAGGACGAAAATGACCTAAATGTTCATCCAATGACACAAACACACCTATTTGATGCACAAGATTGGTTAGAAACCGTAATTGGACAAGAATAAGCCTAGGAAGGACGAAAATGACCTAAATGTTAATCCAATGACACAAATGAACTTATTGGATGCACAAGATTGGTAAAAAACCCTAATTGGACAAGAATAAGCCGAGGGAGGACGAAAATGACCTAAATGTTCATCCAATGACACAAACACACCTATTGGATGCACAAGATTGGTTAAAAACCCTAATTGGACAAGAATAAGCCTAGGGAGGACGAAAATGACCTAAATGTTCATCCAATGACACAAATGAACTTATTGGATGCACAAGATTGGTTAAAAACCCTAATTGGACAAGAATAAGCCTAGTGAGGACGAAAATGACCTAAATGTTCATCCAATGACACAAATGAACTTATTGGATGCACAAGATTGGTTAAAAACCCTAATTGGACAAGAATAAGCCTAGGGAGGACGAAAATGACCTAAATGTTCATCCAATGACACAAATGAACTTATTGGATGCACAAGATTGGTTAAAAACCCTAATTCGTGAAGAATAATCCTAGGGAGGACGAAAATGACCTAAATGTTCATCCAATGACACAAACACACCTATTGGATGCACAAGATTGCATAAAAACCCTAATTGGACAAGAATAAGACTAGGGAGGACGAAAATGACCTAAATGTTCATCCAATGACACAAATGAACTTATTGGATGCACAAGATTGGTTAAAAACCCTAATTGGACTAGAAAAAGCCTAGTGAGGACGAAAATGACCTAAATGTTCATCCAATGACACAAATGAACTTATTGGATGCACAAGATTGGCTAAAAACCCTAATTGGACAAGAATAAGCCTAGGGAGGACGAAAATGACCTAAATGTTCATCCAATGACACAAATGAACTTATTGGATGCATAAGATTGGTTAAAAACCCTAATTGGACAAGAATAAGCTAAGGGTGGACGAAAATGACCTAATTGTTCATCCAATGACACAAATGAACTTATTGGATGCACAAGATTGGGTAAAAACCCTAATTGGACAAGAATATGCCTAGGGAGGACGAAAATGACCTAAATGTTCATCCAATGACACAAACACGCCTATTGGATGCACAAGATTGGTTAGAAACCCTAATTGCACAAGAATAAGCCTAGGGAGAGCGAAAATGACCTAAATGTTAATCCAATGACACAAATGAACTTATTGGATGCACAAGATTGGTTAAAAACCCTAATTGGACAAGAATAAGCCTAGGGAGGACGAAAATGACCTAAATGTTCATCCAATGACACAAACACACCTATTGGATGCACAAGATTGATAAGAAACCCTAATTGGACAAGAATAAGCCAAGGGAGGACGAAAATGACCTAAATGTTAATCCAATGACACAAATGAACTTATGGGATGCACAAGATTGATTAAAAACCCTAATTGGACAAGAATAAGCCTAGGGAGGACGAAAATAACCTAAATGTTCATCCAATGACACAAATGAACTTATTGGATGCACAAGATTGGTTAAAAACCCTAATTGGACAAGAATAAGCCTAGGGAGGACGAAAATGACCTAAATGTTCATCCAATGACACAAACACACCTATTGGATGCACAAGATTGGTAAGAAACCCTAATTGGACAAGAATAAGCCTAGGGAGGACGAAAATGACCTAAATGTTAATCCAATGACACAAATGAACTTATAGGATGCACAAGATTGGTTAAAAACCCTAATTGGACAAGAATAAGCCTAGGGAGGACGAAAATAACCTAAATGTTCATCCAATGACACAAATGAACTTATTGGATGCACAAGATTGGTTAAAAACCCTAATTGGACAAGAATAAGCCTAGGGAGGACGAAAATGACCTAAATGTTCATCCAATGACACAAACACACCTATTGGATGCACAAGATTTGTTAGAATTCCTAATTGGACAAGAATAAGCCTAGGAAGGCCGAAAATGACCTAAATGTTAATCCAATGACACAAATGAACTTATTGGATGCACAAGATTGGTTAAAAACCCGAATTGGACAAGAATAAGCCTAGGGAGGACGAAAATAACCTAAATGTTCATCCAATGACACAAATGAACTTATTGGATGCACAAGATTGGTTAAAAACCCTAATTGGACAAGAATAAGCCTAGGGAGGACGAAAATGACCTAAATGTTCATCCAATGACACAAACACACCTATTTGATGCACAAGATTGGTTAGAAACCCTAATTGGACAAGAATAAGCCTAGGAAGCACGAAAATGACCTAAATGTTAATCCAATGACACAAATGAACTTATTGGATGCACAAGATTGGTTAAAAACCCTAATTGGACAAGAATAAGCCTAGGGAGGACGAAAATGACCTAAATGTTCATCCAATGACACAAATGAACTTATTGGATGCATAAGATTGGTTAAAAACCCTAATTGGACAAGAATAAGCTTAGGGTGGACGAAAATGACCTAATTGTTCATCCAATGACACAAAGGAACTTATTGGATGCACAAGATTGGTTAAAAACCCTAATTGGACAAGAATAAGCCTAGGGAGAACGAAAATGACCTAAATGTTCATCCAATGACACAAACACACCTATTGGATGCACAAGATTGTTTAGAAACCCTAATTGGACAAGAATAAGCTTAGGGAGGACGAAAATGTCCTAAATGTTCATCCAATGACACAAACACACCTATTGGATGCACAAGATTGGTTAAAAACCCTAATTGCACAAGAATAAGCCTAGGGAAGACGAAAATGACCTAAATGTTCATCCAATGACACAAATGAACTTATTGGATGCACAAGATTGGTTAAAAACCCTAATTGGACAAGAATAAGCCTAGGGAGGACGAAAATGACCTAAATGTTCATCCAATAACACAAACACACCTATTCGATGCACAAGATTGGTTAGAAACCCTAATTGGACAAGAATTATCCTAGGAAGGACGAAAATGACCTAAATGTTAATCCAATGACACAAATGAACTTATTAGATGCACAAGATTGGTTAAAAACCCTAATTGGACAAAAATAAGCCTAGGGAGGACGAAAATGACCTAAATGTTCATCCAATGACACAAACATACCTATTGGATGCACAAGATTGGTTAAAAACCCTAATTGGACAAGAATAAGCCTAGGGAGGACGAAAATGACCTAAATGTTCATCCAATGACACAAATGAACTTATTGGATGCATAAGATTGGTTAAAAACCCTAATTGGACAAGAATAAGCTTAGGGTGGACGAAAATGACCTAATTGTTCATCCAATGACACAAATGAACTTATTGGATGCACAAGATTGGTTAAAAACCCTAATTGGACAAGAATAAACCTAGGGAGGATGAAAATGACCTAAATGTTCATCCAATGACACAAACACACCTATTGGATGCACAAGATTGTTTAGAAACCCTAATTGGACAAGAATAAGCCTAGGGAGGACGAAAATGACCTAAATGTTAATCCAATGACACAAATGAACTTATTGGATGCACAAGATTGGTTAAAAACCCTAATTGGACAAGAATAAGCCTAGGGAGGACGAAAATGACCTAAATGTTCATCCAATGACACAAACACACCTATTGGATGCACAAGATTGTTTAGAAACCCTAATTGGACAAGAATAAGACTAGGGAGGACGAAAATGACCTAAATGTTCATCCAATGACACAAACACACCTATTGGATGCAAAAGATTGGTTAGAAACCCTAATTGGACAAGAATAAGCCTAGCGAGGATGAAAATGACCTAAATATTCATCCAATGACACAAATGAACTTATTGGATGCACAAGATTGCTTAAAACCCTAATTGGACAAGAATAAGACTAGGGAGGACGAAAATAACCTAAATGTTCATCCAATGACACAAACACACCTATTGGATGCACAAGATTGGTTAGAAACCCTAATTGGACAAGAATAAGCCTAGAAAGGACGAAAATGACCTAAATGTTAATCCAATGACACAAATGAACTTATTGGATGCACAAGATTGGTTAAAAACCCTAATTGGACAAGAATAAGCCTAGGGAGGACGAAAATGACCTAAATGTTCATCCAATGACACAAACACACCTATTGGATGCACAAGATTGTTTAGAAACCCTAATTGGACAAGAATAAGACTAGGGAGGACGAAAATGACCTAAATGTTCATCCAATGACACAAACACGCCTATTGGATGCAAAAGATTGGTTAGAAACCCTAATTGGACAAGAATAAGCCTAGCGAGGATGAAAATGACCTAAATATTCATCCAATGACACAAATGAACTTATTGGATGCACAAGATTGCTTAAAACCCTAATTGGACAAGAATAAGACTAGGGAGGACGAAAATAACCTAAATGTTCATCCAATGACACAAACACACCTATTGGATGCACAAGATTGGTTAGAAACCCTAATTGGACAAGAATAAGCCTAGGAAGGACGAAAATGACCTAAATGTTAATCCAATGATACAAATGAACTTATTGGATGCACAAGATTGGTTAAAAACCCTAATTGGACAAGAATAAGCCTAGGGAGGACGAAAATGACCTAAATGTTCATCCAATGACACAAACACACCTATTGGATGCACAAGATTGGTTAAAAACCCTAATTGGACAAGAATAAGCATAGGGAGGACGGAAATGACCTAAATGTTCATCCAATGACACAAACACACCTATTGGATGCACAAGATTGGTAAGAAACCCTAATTGGACAAGAATAAGCCTTGGGAGGACGAAAATGACCTAAATGTTCATCCAATGACACAAATGAACTTATTGGATGCACAAGATTGGTTAAAAACCCTAATTGGACAAGAATAAGCCTAGGGAGAACGAAAATGACCTAAATGTTGATCCAATGACACAAACACACCTATTGGATGCACAAGATTGGTTAGAAACCCTAATTGGACAAGAATAAGCCTAGGGAGGACGAAAATGACCTAAATGTTCATCCAATGACACAAATGAACTTATTGGATGCATAAGATTGGTTAAAAACCCTAATTGGACAAGAATAAGCTTAGGGTGGACGAAAATGACCTAACTGTTCATCCAATGACACAAATGAACTTATTGGATCCACAAGATTGGTTAAAAACCCTAATTGGACAAGAATAAGACTAGGGAGCACGAAAATGACCTAAATGTTCATCCAATGACACAAACACACCTATTGGATGCACAAGATTGGTTAAAAACCCTAATTGGACAAGAATAAGCCTAGGGAGGACGAAAATGACCTAAATGTTCATCCAATGACACAAACACACCTATTGGATGCACAAGATTGGTTAAAAACCCTAACTTTACAAGAATAAGCATAGGGAGGACGAAAATGACTTAAATCTTAATCCAATGACACAAATGAACTTATTGGATGCACAAGATTGCTTAAAACCCTAATTGGAAAAGAATAAGCCTTGGGAGGACGAAAATGACCTAAATGTTCATCAAATGACACAAACACACCTATTGGATGCACAAGATTGGCTTAAAACCCTAATTGGACAAGAATAAAACTAGGGAGGACGAAAATGACCTAAATGTTCATCCAATGACACAAACACACCTATTGGATGCACAAGATTGGTTAAAAACCCTAATTGGACAAGAATAAGCCTAGGGAGGACGAAAATGACCTAAATGGTAATCCAATGACACAAATGAACTTATTGGATGCACAAGATTGGTTAAAAACCCTAATTGGACAAGAATAAGCCTAGGGAGGACGAAAATGACCTAAATGTTCATCCAATGACACAAACACACCTATTGGATGCACAAGATTGGTTAAAAACCCTAATTGGACAAGAATAAGCCTAGGGAGGTGAAAATGACCTAATTGTTCATCCAATGACACAAATGAACTTATTGGATGCACAAGATTGGTTTAAAACCCTAATTGGACAACAATAAGCCTAGGGAGGACGAAAATAAACTAAATGTTCATCCAATGACACAAACACACCTATTGGATGCAAAAGATTGGTTAGAAACCCTAATTGGACAAGAATAAGCCTTGGGAGGACGAAAATGACCTAAATGTTCATCCAATGACACAAATGAACTTATTGGATGCACAAGATTGGTTAAAAACCCTAATTGGACAAGAATAAGCCTAGGGAGGACGAAAATGACCTAAATGTTCATCCAATGACACAAACACACCTATTGGATGCACAAGATTGGTTAGAAACCCTAATTGGACAAGAATAAGCGTAGGGAGGACGAAAATGACCTAAATGTTAATCCAATGACACAAATGAACTTATTGGATGAACAAGATTGGTTAAAAACCCTAATTGGACAAGAATAAGCCTAGGGAGGACGAAAATAACCTAAATGTTCATCAAATGACTAAACACACCTATTGGATGCACAAGATTGGTTAGAAACCCTAATTGGACAAGAATACGCCTAGGGAGGACGAAAATGACCTAAATGTTCACCCAATGACACAAATGAACTTATTGGATGCACTAGATTGGTTAAAAACCCTAATTGGACAAGAATAAGACTAAGGAGGACGAAAATGACCTAAATGTTCATCCAATGACACAAACACACCTATTGGATGCACAAGATTGGTTAGAAACCCTAATTGGACAAGAATAAGCCTAGGAAGGACGAAAATGACCTAAATGTTAATCCAATGACACAAATGAACTTATTGGATGCACAAGATTGGTTAAAAACCCTAATTGGACAAGAATAAGACTAGGGAGGACGAAAATGACCTAAATGTTCATCCAATGACACAAGCAATCCTATTGGATGCACAAGATTGGTTAGAAACCCTAATTGGACAAGAATAAGCCTAGGGAGGATGAAAATGACCTAAATATTCATCCAATGACACAAATGAACTTATTGGATGCACGAGATTGGTTAAAAACCCTAATTGGACAAGAATAAGCCTAGGGAGGACGAAAATAACCTAAATGTTCATCCAATGACACAAATGAACTTATTGGATGCACGAGATTGGTTAAAAACCCTAATTGGACAAGAATAAGCCTAGGGAGGACGAAAATGACCTAAATGTTCATCCAATGACACAAACACACCTATTTGATGCACAAGATTGGTTAGAAACCCTAATTGGACAAGAATAAGCCTAGGAAGGACGAAAATGACCTAAATGTTAATCCAATGACACAAATGAACTTATTGGATTCACAAGATTGGTTAGAAACCCTAATTGGACAAGAATATGCCTTGGGAGGACGAAAATGACCTAAATGTTCATCGAATGACACAAATGAACTTATTGGATGCACAAGATTGGTTAAAAACCCTAATTGGACAAGAATAAGCCTAGGGAGGACGAAAATAACCTAAATGTTCATCCAATGACACAAATGAACTTATTGGATGCACAAGATTGGTTAAAAACCCTAATTGGACAAGAATAAGCCTAGGGAGGACGAAAATGACCTAAATGTTCATCCAATGACACAAACACACCTATTTGATGCACAAGATTGGTTAGAAACCCTAATTGGACAAGAATAAGCCTAGGAAGGACGACAAAGACCTAAATGTTAATCCAATGACACAAATGAACATATTGGATGCACAAGATTGGTTAAAAACCCTAATTGGACAAGAATAAGCCTAGGGAGGACGAAAATGACCTAAATGTTCATCCAATGACACAAATGAACTTATTGGATGCATAAGATTAGTTAAAAACCCTAATTGGACAAGAATAAGCTTAGGGTGGACGAAAATGACCTAATTGTTCATCCAATGACACAAATGAACTTATTGGATGCACAAGATTGGTTAAAAACCCTAATTGGACAAGAATAAACCTAGGGGGGATGAAAATGACCTAAATGTTCATCCAATGACACAAACACACCTATTGGATGCACAAGAATGTTTAGAAACCCTAATTGGACAAGAATAAGCCTAGGGAGGACGAAAATGACCTAAATGTTAATCCAATGACACAAATGAACTTATTGGATGCACAAGATTGGTTAAAAACCCTAATTGGACAAGAATAAGCCTAGGGAGGACGAAAATAACCTAAATGTTCATCCAATGACACAAATGAACTTATTGGATGCACAAGATTGGTTAAAAACCCTAATTGGACAAGAATAAGCCTAGGGAGGACGAAAATGACCTAAATGTTCATCCAATAACACAAACACACCTATTCGGAGCACAAGATTGGTTAGAAACCCTAATTGGACAAGAATTATCCTAGGAAGGACGAAAATGACCTAAATGTTAATCCAATGACACAAATGAACTTTTTGGATGCACAAGATTGGTTAAAATCCCTAATTGGACAAAAATAAGCCTAGGGAGGAAGAAAATGACCTAAATGTTCATCCAATGACACAAACACACCTATTGGATGCACAAGATTGGTTAAAAACCCTAATTGGACAAGAATAAGCCTAGGGAGGACGAAAATGACCTAAATGTTCATCCAATGACACAAACACACCTATTGGATGCACAAGATTGGTTAAAAACCCTAATTACACAAGAATAAGCCTAGGGAGGGCGAAAATGACCTAAATGTTCATCCAATGACACAAATGAAGTTATTGGATGCACAAGATTGGTTAAAAACCCTAATTGGACAAGAATAAGACTAGGGAGGACGAAAATGACCTAAATATTAATCCACTAACACAAACACACCTATTGGATGCACAAGATTGGTTAGAAACCCTAATTGCACAAGAATAAGCCTAGGGAGAGCGAAAATGACCTAAATGTTAATCCAATGACACAAATGAACTTATTGGATGCACAAGATTGGTTAAAAACCCTAATTGGACAAGAATAAGACTAGGGAGGACGAAAATGACCTAAATGTTCATCCAATGACACAAACACACCTATTGGATGCACAAGATTGGTTAGAAACCCTAATTGAACAAGAATAAGCCTAGGAAGGACGAAAATGACCTAAATGTTAATCCAATGACACAAATGAACTTATTGGATGCACAAGATTGGTTAAAAACCCTAATTGGACAAGAATAAGCCTAAGGAGGACGAATATGACCTAAATGTTAATCCAATGACACAAATGAACTTATTGGATGCACAAGATTGGTTAAAAACCCTAATTGGACAAGAATAAGACTAGGGAGGACGAAAATGACCTAAATGTTCATCCAATGACACAAACACACCTATTGGATGCACAAGATTGGTTAGAAACCCTAATCGGACAAGAATAAGCCTAGGAAGGACGAAAATGACCTAAATGTTAATCCAATGACACAAATGAACTTATTGGATGCACAAGATCGGTTAAAAACCCTAATTGGACAAGAATAAGCCTAGGGAGGACGAAAATGACCTAAATGTTCATCCAATGACACAAACACACCTATTGGATGCACAAGATTGGTTAAAAACCCTAATTGGACAAGAATAAGCCTAGGGAGGACGAAAATGACCTCAATGTTCATCCAATGACACAAACACACCTATTCGATGCACAAGATTGGTTAGAAACCCTAATTGGACAAGAATAAGCCTAGGAAGGACGAAAATGACCTAAATGTTAATCCAATGACACAAAAGAACTTATTGGATGCACAAGATTGTTTAAAAACCCTAATTGGGCAAAATAAGCCTAGGGAGGACGAAAATGACCTAAATGTTCATCCAATGACACAAACACATCTATTGGATGCACAAGGTTGGTTAGAAACCCTAATTGGACAAGAATAAGCCTAGGGAGGACGAAAATGACCTAAATGTTCATCCAATGACACAAATGAACTTATTGGATGCACAAGATTGGTTAAAAACCCTAATTGGACAAGAATAAGCCTAGGGAGGACGAAAATTACCTAAATGTTCATCCAATGACACAAACACACCTATTGGATGCACAAGATTGGTTAGAAACCCTAATTGGACCAGAATAAGCCTTGGGAGGACGAAAATGACCTAAATGTTCATCCAATGACAGAAATGAACTTATTGGATGCACAAGATTGGTTAAAAACCCTAATTGGACAAGAATAAGCCTAGGGAGGACGAAAACGACCTAAATGTTCATCCAATGACACAAACACACCTATTGGATGCCCAAGATTTGTTAGAAACCGTAATTGGACAAGAATAAGCCAAGGGAGGACGAAAATAACCTAAATGTTCATCCAATGACACAAATGAACTTATTGGATGCACAAGATTGGTTAAAAACCATAATTGGACAAGAATAAGCCTAGGGAGGACGAAAATGACCTAAATGTTCATCCAATGACACAAATAAACTTATTGGATGCACAAGATTGGTTGAAAACCCTAATTGGACAAGAATAAGCCTAGGGAGGACGAAAATGACCTAAATGTTCATCCAATGACACAAATGAACTTATTGGATGCACAAGATTGGTTAAAAACCCTAATTGGACAAGAATAAGCCTAGGGAGGACGAAAATGACCTAAATGTTCGTCCAATGACACAAATGAACTTATTGGATGCACAAGATTGGTAAAAAACCATAATTGGACAAGAATAAGCCTAGGGAGGACGAAAATGACCTAAATGTTCATCCAATGACACAAATGAACTTATTGGATGCACAAGATTGGTTAAAAACCCTAATTGGACAAGAATAAGCCTAGGGAGGACGAAAATGACCTAAATGTTCATCCAATGACACAAATGAACTTATTGGATGCACAAGATGGGTTGAAAACCCTAATTGGACAAGAATAAGCCTAGGGAGGACGAAAATGACCTAAATGTTCATCCAATGACACAAATGAACTTATTGGATGCACAAGATTGGTTAAAAACCCTAATTGGACAAGAATAAGCCTAGGGAGGACGAAAATGACCTAAATGTTCATCCAATGACACAAACACACCTATTGGATGCACAAGATTGGTTAGAAACCCTAATTGAACAAGAATAAGCCTAGGGAGGACGAAAATGACCTAAATGTTCATCCAATGACACAAACACACCTATTGGATGCAAAAGATTGGTTAGAAACCCTAATTGGACAAGAATAAGCCTAGGGAGGACGAAAATGACCTAAATGTCCATCCAATGACACAAACACACCTATTGGATGCACAAGATTGGTTAAAAACCCTAATTGGACAAGAATAAGCCTAGGGAGGACGAAAATGACCTAAATGTTCATCCAATGACACAAACACACCTATTGGATGCACAAGATTGGTTAAAAACCCTAATTGGACAAGAATAAGCCTAGGGAGGACGAAAATGACTTAAATGTTCATCCAATGACACAAATGAACTTATTGGATGCATAAGATTGGTTAAAAACCCTAATTGGACAAGAATAAGCTTAGGGTGGACGAAAATGACCTAATTGTTCATCCAATGACACAAATGAACTTATTGGATGCACAAGATTGGTTAAAAACCCTAATTGGACAAGAATAAGCCTAGGGAGGACGAAAATGACCTAAATGTTCATCCAATGACACAAACACACCTATTGGATGCACAAGATTGGTAAGAAACCCTAATTGGACAAGAATAAGCCTAGGGAGGACGAAAATGACCTAAATGTTAATCCAATGACACAAATGAACTTATAGGATGCACAAGATTGGTTAAAAACCCTAATTGGACAAGAATAAGCCTAGGGAGGACGAAAATAACCTAAATGTTCATCCAATGACACAAATGAACTTATTGGATGCACAAGATTGGTTAAAAACCCTAATTGGACAAGAATAAGCCTAGGGAGGACGAAAATGACCTAAATGTTCATCCAATGACACAAACACACCTATTGGATGCACAAGATTTGTTAGAATTCCTAATTGGACAAGAATAAGCCTAGGAAGGCCGAAAATGACCTAAATGTTAATCCAATGACACAAATGAACTTATTGGATGCACAAGATTGGTTAAAAACCCGAATTGGACAAGAATAAGCCTAGGGAGGACGAAAATAACCTAAATGTTCATCCAATGACACAAATGAACTTATTGGATGCACAAGATTGGTTAAAAACCCTAATTGGACAAGAATAAGCCTAGGGAGGACGAAAATGACCTAAATGTTCATCCAATGACACAAACACACCTATTTGATGCACAAGATTGGTTAGAAACCCTAATTGGACAAGAATAAGCCTAGGAAGCACGAAAATGACCTAAATGTTAATCCAATGACACAAATGAACTTATTGGATGCACAAGATTGGTTAAAAACCCTAATTGGACAAGAATAAGCCTAGGGAGGACGAAAATGACCTAAATGTTCATCCAATGACACAAATGAACTTATTGGATGCATAAGATTGGTTAAAAACCCTAATTGGACAAGAATAAGCTTAGGGTGGACGAAAATGACCTAATTGTTCATCCAATTACACAAATGAACTTATTCGATGCACATGATTGGTTAAAAACGCTAATTGGACAAGAATAAGCCTAGGGAGGACGAAAATGACCTAAATGTTCATCTAATCACACAAATGAACTTATTGGATGCACAAGATTGGTTAAAAACCCTAATTGGACAAGAATAAGACTAGGGAGGACGAAAATGACCTAAATGTTCATCCAATGACACAAATGAACTTATTGGATGCACAAGATCGGTTAGAAACCCTAATTGGACAAGAATAAGCCTAGGGAGGATGAAAATGACCTAAATATTCATCCAATGACACAAATGAACTTATTGGATGCAGAAGATTGCTTAAAACCCTAATTGGACAAGTATAAGACTAGGGAGGACGAAAATGACCTAAATGTTCATCCAATGACACAAACACACCTATTGGATGCACAAGATTGGTTAGAAACCCTAATTGGACAAGAATAAGCCTAGGAAGGACGAAAATGACCTAAATGTTAATCCAATGACACAAATGAACTTATTGGATGCACAAGATTGGTTAAAAACCCTAATTGGACAAGAATAAGCCTAGGGAGGACGAAAATGACCTAAATGTTCATCCAATGACACAAACACACCTATTGGATGCACAAGATTGGTTAGAAACCCTAATTGGACAAGAATAAGCCTAGGAAGGACGAAAATGACCTAAATGTTAATCCAATGACACAAATGAACTTATTGGATGCACAAGATTGGTTAAAAACCATAATCGGACAAGAATAAGCCTAGGGAGGACGAAAATAACCTAAATGTTCATCCAATGACCCAAATGAACTTATTGGATGCACAAGATTGGTTAAAAACCCTAATTGGACAAGAATAAGACTAGGGAGGACGAAAATGACCTAAATGTTCATCCAATGACACAAACACACCTATTGGATGCACAAGATTGGTTAGAAACCCTAATTGGACAAGAATAAGCCTAGGGAGGACAAAAATGACCTAAATGTTCATCCAATGACACAAACACACCTATTGGATGCACAAGATTGGTTAGAAACCCTAATTGGACAAGAGTAAGCCTAGGAAGGACGAAAATGACCTAAATGTTAATCCAATGACACAAATGAACTTATTGGATGCACAAGATTGGTTAAAAACCCTTCTTGGACAAGAATAAGCCTAGGGAGGACGAAAATGACCTAAATGTTCATCCAATGACACAAACACACCTATTGGATGCAAAAGATTGGTTAGAATTCCTAATTGGACAAGAATAAGCCTAGGAAGGACGAAAATGACCTAAATGTTAATCCAATGACACAAATGAACTTATTGGATGCACAAGATTGGTTAAAAACCCTAATTGGACAAGAATAAGCCTAGGGAGGACGAAAATGACCTAAATGTTCATCCAATGACACAAACACACCTATTGGATGCACAAGATTGGTTAGAAACCCTAATTGGACAAGAATAAGCCTAGGAAGGACGAAAATGACCTAAATGTTAATCCAATGACACAAATGAACTTATTGGATGCACAAGATTGCTTAACACCCTAATTGGACAAGAATAAGACTAGGGAGGACGAAAATGACCTAAATGTTCATCCAATGACACAAATGAACTTATTGGATGCACAAGATTGCTTAAAACCCTAATTGGACAAGAATAAGACTAGGGTGGACGAAAATGACCTAAATGTTCATCCAATGACACAAATGAACTTATTGGATGCACAAGATTGGTTAAAAACCCTAATTGGACAAGAATAAGCCTAGGGAGGACGAAAATGACCTAAATGTTCATCCAATGACACAAACACACCTATTGGATGCACAAGATTGGTTAGAAACCCTAATTGAACAAGAATAAGCCTAGGGAGGACGAAAATGACTTAAATCTTAATCCAATGACACAAATGAACTTATTGGATGCACAAGATTGCTTTAAACCCTAATTGGACAAGAATAAGACTAGGGAGGATGAGAATGACATAAATGTTCATCAAATGACACAAACACACCTATTGGATGCAAAAGATTGGTTAAAAACCCTAATTGGACAACAATAAGCCTAGGGAGGATGAAAATGACCTAAATGTTCATCTAATGACACAAACACACCTATTGGATGCACAAAATTGGTTAAAAACCCTAATTGCACAAAACTAAGCCTAGTGAGGACGAAAATAACCTAAAGGTTCATCCAATGGCACAAATGAACTTATTGGATGCACAAGATTGCTTAAAACCCTAATTGGACAAGAATAAGACTAGGGAGGACGAAAATGACCTAAATGTTCATCCAATGACACAAACACACCTATTGGATGCACAAGATTGGTTAGAAACCCTAATTGAACAAGAATAAGCCTAGGGAGGACGAAAATGACCTAAATGTTCATCCAATGACACAAATGAACTTATTGGATGCACAAGATTGCTTAAAAACACTAATTGGACAAGAATAAGCCTAGGGAGGACGAAAATGACCTAAATGTTCATCCAATGACACAAATGAACTTATTGGATGCACAAGATTGGTTAAAAACCCTAATTGGACAAGAATAAGCCTAGGGAGGACGAAAATGACCTAAATGTTCATCCAATGACACAAACACACCTATTGGATGCACAAGATTGGTTAGAAACCCTAATTGAACAAGAATAAGACTAGGGAGGACGAAAATGACTTAAATCTTAATCCAATGACACAAATGAACTTATTGGATGCACAAGATTGCTTTAAACCCTAATTGGACAAGAATAAGACTAGGGAGGATGAGAATGACATAAATGTTCATCAAATGACACAAACACACCTATTGGATGCACAAGATTGGTTAAAAACCCTAATTGGACAACAATAAGCCTAGGGAGGATGAAAATGACCTAAATGTTCATCTAATGACACAAACACACCTATTGGATGCACAAAATTGGTTAAAAACCCTAATTGCACAAAACTAAGCCTAGTGAGGACGAAAATAACCTAAATGTTCATCCAATGGCACAAATGAACTTATTGGATGCACAAGATTGCTTAAAACCCTAATTGGACAAGAATAAGACTAGGGAGGACGAAAATGACCTAAATGTTCATCCAATGACACAAACACACCTATTGGATGCACAAGATTGGTTAGAAACCCTAATTGGACAAGAATAAGCCTAGGAAGGACGAAAATGACCTAAATGTTAATCCAATGACACAAATGAACTTATTGGATGCACAAGATTGGTTAAAAACCCTAATTGGACAAGAATAAGCCTAGGGAGGACGAAAATGACCTAAATGTTCATCCAATGACACAAACACACCCTAAACCCTAAACCCTAAACCCTAATCCAATGACACAAATGAACTTATTGGATGCATAAGATTGGTTAAAAACCCTAATTGGACAAGAATAAGCTTAGGGTGGACGAAAATGACCTAATTGTTCATCCAATGACACAAATGAACTTATTGGATGCACATGATTGGTTAAAAACCCTAATTGGACAAGAATAAGCCTAGGGAGGACGAAAATGACCTAAATGTTAATCCAATGACACAAATGAACTTATTGGATGCACAAGATTGCTTCAAACACTAATTGGACAAGAATAAGACTAGGGAGGACGAAAATGACCTAAATGTTCATCCAATGACACAAACACACCTATTGGATGCACAAGATTGGTTAGAAACCCTAATTGGACAAGAATAAGCCTAGGAAGGACGAAAATGACCTAAATGTTAATCCAATGACACAAATGAACTTATTGGATGCACAAGATTGGTTAAAAACCCTAATTGGACAAGAATAAGCCTAGGAAGGACGAAAATGACCTAAATGTTCATCCAATGACACAAACACACCTATTGGATGCACAAGATTGGTTAGAAACCCTAATTGGACAAGAATAAGCCCAGGAAGGACGAAAATGACCTAAATGTTCATTCAATGACACAAATGAACTTATTGGACGCACAAGATTGCTTAAAACCCTAATTGGACAAGAATAAGACTAGGGAGGACGAAAATGACCTAAATGTTCATCCAATGACACAAACACACCTATTGGATGCACAAGATTGGTTAGAAACCCTAATTGGACAAGAATAAGCCTAGGAAGGACGAAAATGACCTAAATGTTAATCCAATGACACAAATGAACTTATTGGATGCACAAGATTGGTTAAAAACCCTAATTGGACAAGAATAAGCCTAGGGAGGACGAAAATAACCTAAATGTTCATCCAATGACACAAATGAACTTATTGGACGCTTAAGATTGGTTAAAAACCCTAATCGGACAAGAATAAGCCTAGGGAGGACGAAAATGACCTAAATGTTCATCCAATGACACAAACACACCTATTTGATGCACAAGATTGGTTAGAAACCCTAATTGGACAAGAATAAGCCTAGGAAGGACGAAAATGACCTAAATGTTAATCCAATGACACAAATGAACTTATTGGATGCACAAGATTGGTTAAAAACCCTAATTGGACAAGAATAAGCCTAGGGAGGACAAAAGTGACCTAAATGTTCATCCAATGACACAAACACACCTATTGGATGCACAAGATTGGTTAAAAACCCTAATTGGACAAGAATAAGCCTAGGGAGGACGAAAATGACCTAAATGTTCATCCAATGACACAAATGAACTTATTGGATGCATAAGATTGGTTAAAAACCCTAATTGGACAAGAATAATCTTAGGGTGGGCGAAAATGACCTAATTGTTCATCCAATGACACAAATGAACTTATTGGATGCACATGATTGGTTAAAAACCCTAATTGGACAAGAATAAGCCTAGGGAGGACGAAAATGACCTAAATGTTAATCCAATGACACAAATGAACTTATTGGATGCACAAGATTGCTTAAAACCCTAGTTGGACAAGAATAAGCCTAGGGAAGACAATAATGACCTAAATGTTCTTCCAATGACACAAACACACCTATTGGATGCACAAGATTGGTTAAAAACCCTAATTGCACAAGAATAAGCCTAGGGAGGGCGAAAATGACCTAAATGTTAATCCAATGACACAAATGAACTTATTGGATGCACAAGATTGGTTAAAAACCCTAATTGGACAAGAATAAGCCTAGGGAGGACGAAAATAACCTAAATGTTCATCAAATGACTAAACACACCTATTGGATGCACAAGATTGGTTAGAAACCTTAATTGGACAAGAATAAGCCTAGGGAGGACGAAAATGACCTAAATGTTCACCCAATGACACAAATGAACTTATTGGATGCACAAGATTGGTTAAAAACCCTAATTGGACAAGAATAAGCCAAGGGAGGACGAAAATGACCTAAATGTTCATCCAATGCCACCAACACACCTATTGGATGCACAAGATTGCTTAAAAACCCTAATTGGACAAGAATAAGCATAGGAAGGACGAAAATCATTTAAATGTTCATCCAATGACACAAACACACCTATTGGATGCACAAGATTGGTTAGAAACCCTAATTAGACAAGAATAAGTCTAGCGAGGACGAAAATGACCTAAATATTCATCCAATGACACAAATGAACTTATTGGATGCACAAGATTGCTTAAAACCCTAATTGGACAAGAATAAGACTAGGGAGGACGAAAATGACCTAAATGTTCATCCAATGACACAAACACACCTATTGGATGCACAAGATTGGTTAGAAACCCTAATTGGACAAGAATAAGCCTATGGAGGACGAAAATGACCTAAATGTTCATCCAATGACACAAATGAACTTATTGGATGCACAAGATTGGTTAAAAACCCTAATTGGACAAGAATAAGCCTAGGGAGGACGAAAATGACCTAAATGTTCATCCAATGACACAAACACACCTATTGGATGCACAAGATTGTTTAGAAACCCTAATTCGACAAGAATAAGCCTATGGAGGACGAAAATGGCCTAAATGTTCATCCAATGACACAAAGACACCTATTGGATGCACAAGATTGGTTAAAAACCCTAATTGGACAAGAATAAGCCTAGGGAGGACGAAAATGACCTAAATGTTCATCCAATGACACAAATGAACATATTGGATGCACAAGATTGGTTAAAAACCCTAATTGGTCAAGAATAAGCCTATGGAGGACGAAAATGACCTAAATGTTCATCCAATGACACAAATGAACTTATTGGATGCACAAGATTGGTTAAAAACCGTAATTGGACAAGAATAAGCCTAGGGAGGACGAAAATGACCTAAATGTTCATCCAATGACACAAATGAACTTATTGGATGCACAAGATTTGTTAAAAACCCTAATTGGACAAGAATAAGCCTAGGGAGGACGAAAATGACCTAAATGTTCGTCCAATGACACAAACACACCTATTGGATGCACTAGATTGCATAAAAACCCTAATTGGACAAGAATAAGCCTAGGGAGGATGAAAATGACCTAAATGTTCGTCCAACGACACAAACACACCTATTGGATACACAAGATTGCATAAAAACCCTAATTGGACAAGAATAAGCCTAGGGAGGATGAAAATGACCTAAATGTTCATCCAATGACACAAATGAACTTATTGGATGCACAAGATTGGTTAAAAACCCTAATTGGACAAGAATAAGCCTAGGGAGGACGAAAATGACCTAAATGTTCATCCAATGACACAAATGAACTTATTGGATGCACAAGATTGGTTAAAAACCCTAATTGGACAAGAATAAGCCTAGGGAGGACGAAAATGACCTAAATGTTCATCCAATGACACAAATGATCTTATTGGATGCACAAGATTGGTTAAAAATCCTAATTGGACAAGAATAAGCCTAGGGTGGGTGAAAATGACCTAAATGTTTATCCAATGACACAAAGGAACTTATTGGATGCACAAGATTGGTTAAAAACCCTAATTGGACAAGAATAAGCCTAGGGAGGACGAAAATGACCTAAATGTTCATCCAATGACACAAACACACCTATTGGATGCACAAGATTGTTTAAAAACCCTAATTGGACAAGAATAAGCCTAGGGAGGACGAAAATGACCTAAATGTTAATCCAATGACACAAATGAACATATTGGATGCACAAGATTGGTTAAAAACCCTAATTGGACAAGAATAAGCCTAGGGAAGACGAAAATGACCTAAATGTTCATCCAATGACACAATTGAACTTATTGGATGCACAAGATTGGTTAAAAACCCTAATTGGACAAAAATAAGCCTAGGGAGGACGAAAATGACCTAAATGTTCATCCAATGACACAAACACACCTATTGGATGCACAAGATTGGATAGAAACCCTAATTGGACAAGAATAAGCCTAGGGAGGACGAAAATGACCTAAATGTTAATCCAATGACACAAATGAACTTATTGGATGCACAAGATTGCTTAAAACCCTAATTGGACAAGAATAAGACTAGGGAGGACGAAAATTACATAAATGTTCATCCAATGACACAAACACACCTATTGGATCCACAAGATTGGTTAGAAACCCTAATTGGACAAGAATATGCCTAGGGAGGATGAAAATGACCTAAATATTCATCCAATGACACAAATTAACTTATTGGATGCACAAGATTGCTTAAAACCCTAATTTGACAAGAATAAGACTAGGAAGGACGAAAATGACCTAAATGTTCATCCAATGACACAAACACACCTATTGGATGCACAAGGTTGGTTAGAAACCCTAATTGGACAAGAATAAGCCTTGGGAGGACGAAAATGACCTAAATGTTCATCCAATGACACAAATGAACTTATTGGATGCACAAGATTGCTTAAAACCCTAATTGGACAAGAATAAGACTAGGGAGGACGAAAATAACCTAAATGTTCATCCAATGACACAAACACACCTATTAGATGCACACGATTGGTTAGAAACCCTAATTTGACAAGAATAAGCCTAGGGAGGACGAAAATGACCTAACTATTCATCCAATGACACAAATGAACTTATTGGATTCACAAGATGGCTTAAAACCCTAATTGGACAAGAATAAGCCTACGGAGGACGAAAATGGCCTAAATGTTCATCCAATGTCACAAACACACCTATTGGATGCACTAGATTGGTTAAAAACCCTAATTGGATAAGAATAAGCATAGGGAGGACGAAAATGACCTAAATGTTCATCCAATGACACAAATGAACTTATTGGATGCACAAGATTGGTTAAAAACCCTAATTGGACAAGAATAAGCCTAGGGAGGACGAAAATGACCTAAATGTTCATCCAATGACACAATTGAACTTATTGGATGCACAAGATTGGTTAAAAACCCTAATTGGACAAGAATAAGCCTAGGGAGGACGAAAATGACCTAAATGTTAATCCAATAACACAAACACACCTATTGGATGCCCAAGATTGGTTAGAAACCATAATTGGACAAGAATAAGCCTAGGGAGGAGGAAAATGACCTAAATGTTAATCCAATGACACAAATGAACTTATTGGATGCACAAGATTGGTTAAAAACCCTAATTGGACAAGAATAAGCCTAGGGAGGACGAAAATTACCTAAATGTTCATCCAATGACACCAACACACCTATTGGATGCACAAGATTGGTTAAAAACCCTAATTGGATAAGAATAAGCATAGGGAGGACGAAAATGACCTAAATGTTCACCCAATGACACAAATGAACTTATTCGATGCACAAGATTGGTTAAAAACCCTAATTGGACAAGAATAAGCCTAGGGAGGACGAAAATGACCTAAATGTTCATCCAATGACACAATTGAACTTATTGGATGCACAAGATTGGTTAAAAACCCTAATTGGACAAGAATAAGCCTAGGGAGGACGAAAATGACCTAAATGTTCATCCAATGACACAATTGAACTTATTGGATGCACAAGATTGGTTAAAAACCCTAATTCGACAAGAATAAGCCTAGGGAGGACGAAGATGACCTAAATGTTAATCCAATGACACAAACACACCTATTGGATGCCCAAGATTGGTTAGAAACCATAATTGGACAAGAATAAGCCTAGGGAGGACGAAAATGACCTAAATGTTAATCCAATGACACAAATGAACTTATTGGATGCACAAGATTGGTTAAAAACCCTAATTGGACAAGAATAAGCCTAGGGAGGACGAAAATGACCTAAATGTTCATCCAATGACACAAACACACCTATTGGATGCACAAGATTGGTTAGAAACCCTAATTGGACAAGAATATGCCTTGGGAGGATGAAAATGACCTAAATATTCATCCAATGACACAAATGAACTTATTGGATGCACAAGATTGCTTAAAACCCTAATTGGACAAGAATAAGACTAGGGAGGACGAAAATGACCTAAATGTTCATCCAATGACACAAACACACCTATTGGATGCGCAAGATTAGTTAGAAAACCTAATTGGACAAGAATAAGCCTTGGGAGGACGAAAATGACCTAAATGTTCATCCAATGACACAAATGAACTTATTGGATGCACACGATTCGTTAAAAACCCTAATTGGACAAGAATAAGCCTAGGGAGGACGAAAATAACCTAAATGTTCATCCAATGACACAAACACACCTATTGGATGCACAAGATTGGTTAAAAACCCTAATTGGACAAGAATAAGCCTAGGGAGGACGAAAATGACCTAAATGTTCATCCAATGACACAAACACACCTATTGGATGCACAAGGTTGGTTAGAAACCCTAATTGGACAAGAATAAGCCTAGGAAGGACGAAAATGACCTAAATGTTAATCCAATGACACAAATGAACTTATTGGATGCACAAGATTGGTTAAAAACCCTAATTGGACAAGAATAAGCCTAGGGATGACGAAAATAACCTAAATGTTCATCCAATGACAAAAATGAACTTATTGGATGCACAAGATTGGTTAAAATCCCTAATTGGACAAGAATAAGCCTAGGGAGGACGAAAATGACCTTAATGTTCATCCAATGACACAAACACACCTATTTGATGCACAAGATTGGTTAGAAACCCTAATTGGACAAGAATAAGCCTATGAAGGACGAAAATGACCTAAATGTTAATCCAATGACACAAATGAACTTATTGGATGCACAAGATTGGTTAAAAACCCTAATTGGACAAAAATAAGACTAGGGATGACGAATATGACCTAAATGTTCATCCAATGACACAAACACACCTATTGGATGCACAAGATTGGTTAAAAACCCTAATTGGACAAGAATAAGCCTAGGGAGGACGAAAATGACCTAAATGTTCATCTAATGATACAAATGAACTTATTGGATGCATAAGATTGGTTAAAAACCCTAATTGGGCAAGAATAAGCTTAGGGTGGACGAAAATGACCTAATTGTTCATCCAATGACACAAATGAACTTATTGCATGCACAAGATTGGTTAAAAACCCTAATTGGACAAGAATAAGCCTATGGAGGACGAAAATGACCTAAATGTTCATCCAATGACACAAACACACCTATTGGATGCACAAGATTGTTTAGAAACCCTAATTGGACAAGAATAAGCCTAGGGAGGACGAAAATGACCTAAATGTTAATCCAATGACACAAATGAACTTATTGGATGCACAAGATTGGTTAAAAACCCTAATTGGACAAGAATAAGCCTAGGGAGGACGAAAATAACCTAAATGTTCATCCAATGACACAAATGAACTTATTGGATGCACAAGATTGGTTAAAAACCCTAATTGGACAAGAAAAAGCCTAGGGAGGACGAAAATGACCTAAATGTTCATCCAATAACACAAACACACCTATTCGGAGCACAAGATTGGTTAGAAACCCTAATTGGAGAAGAATTATCCTAGGAAGGACGAAAATGACCTAAATGTTAATCCAATGACACAAATGAAGTTTTTGGATGCACAAGATTGGTTAAAAACCCTAATTGGACAAAAATAAGCCTAGGGAGGACGAAAATGACCTAAATGTTCATCCAATGACACAAACACACCTATTGGATGCACAAGATTGGTTAAAAACCCTAATTGGACAAGAATAAGCCTAGGGAGGACGAAAATGACCTAAATGTTCATCCAATGACACAAATGAACTTATTGCATGCACAAGATTGGCTAAAAACCCTAATTGGACAAGAATAAGCCTAGGGAGAACGAAAATGACCTAAATGTTCATCCAATGACACAAACACACCTATTGGATGAACAAGATTGTTTAGAAACCCTAATTGGACAAGAATAAGACTAGGGAGGACGAAAATGTCCTAAATGTTCATCCAATGACACAAACACACCTATTGGATGCACAAGATAGGTTAAAAACCCTAATTGCACTAGAATAAGCCTAGGGAAGACGAAAATGACCTAAATGTTCATCCAATGACACAAATGAACTTATTGGATGCACAAGATTGGTTAAAAACCCTAATTGGACAAGGATAAGCCTAGGGAGGACGAAAATGACCTAAATGTTGATCCAATAACACAAACACACCTATGCGATCCACAAGATTGGTTAGAAACCCTAATTGGACAAGAATTATCCTAGGGAGGACGAAAATAACCTAAATGTTCATCCAATGACACAAATGAACTTATTGGATGCACAAGATTGGTTAAAAACCCTAATTGGACAAGAATAAGCCTAGGGAGGACGAAAATGACCTAAATGTTCATCCAATAACACAAACACACCTATTCGGAGCACAAGATTGGTTAGAAACCCTAATTGGACAAGAATTATCCTAGGAAGGACGAAAATGACCTAAATGTTAATCCAATGACACAAATGAACTTTTTGGATGCACAAGATTGGTTAAAAACCCTAATTGGACAAAAATAAGCCTAGGGAGGACGAAAATGACCTAAATGTTCATCCAATGACACAAATGAACTTATTGGATGCATAAGATTGGTTAAAAACCCTAATTGGACAAGAATAAGCCTAGGGAGGACGAAAATAACCTAAATGTTCATCTAATGACACAAATGAACTTATTGGATGCACAAGATTGGTTAAACACCCTAATTGGACAAGAATAAGGCTAGGGAGGACGAAAATGATCTAAATGTTCATCCAATGACACAAACACACCTATTGGATGCACAAGATTGGTTAAAAACTCTAATTGGACAAGAATAAGCCTAGGGAGGACGAAAATGACCTAAATGTTCATCCAATGACACAAATGAACTTATTGGATGCATAAGATTGGTTAAAAACCCTAATTGGACAAGAATAAGCTTAGGGTGGACGAAAATGACCTAATTGTTCATCCAATGACACAAATGAACTTATTGGATGCACAAGATTGGTTAAAAACCCTAATTGGACAAGAATAAGCCTAGGGATGACGAAAATGACCTAAATGTTCATCCAATGAAACAAACACACCTATTGGATGCACAAGATTGGTTAGAAACCCTAATTGGACAAGAATAAGCCTAGGGAGGACGAAAATGACCTAAATGTTAATCCAATGACACAAATGAACTTATTGGATGCACAAGATTGCTTAAAACCCTAATTGGACAAGAATAAAACTAGGGAGAACGAAAATAACCTAAATGTTCATCAAATGACACAAACACACCTATTGGATGCAAAAGATTGGTTAGAAACCCTAATTGAACAAGAATAAGCCTTGGGAGGACGAAAATGACCTCAATGTTCATCCAATGACACAAATGAACTTATTGGATGAACAAGATTGGTTAAAAACCCTAATTGGACAAGAATAAGCCTAGGGAGGACGAAAATGTCCTAAATGTTCATCCAATGACACAAACACACCTATTGGATGCACAAGATTGGTTAGAAACCCTAATTGGACAAGAATAAGCCTAGGGAGGACGAAAATGACCTAAATGTTAATCCAATGACACAAATGAACTTATTGGATGCACAAGATTGCTTAAAACCCTAATTGGACAAGAATAAAACTAGGGAGAACGAAAATAACCTAAATGTTCATCAAATGACACAAACACACCTATTGGATGCACAAGATTGGTTAGAAACCCTAATTGGACAAGAATAAGCCTAGGAAGGACGAAAATGACCTAAATGTTAATCCAATGATACAAATGAACTTATTGGATGCACAAGATTGGTTAAAAACCCTAATTGGACAAGAATAAGCCTAGGGAGGACGAAAATGACCTAAATGTTCATCCAATGACACAAACACACCTATTGGATGCACAAGATTGGTTAGAAACCCTAATTGGACAAGAATAAGCCTAGGGAGGACGAAAATGACCTAAATGTTCATCCAATGACACAAATGAACTTATTGGATGAACAAGATTGGTTAAAACCCCTAATTGGACAAAAATAAGCCTAGGGAGGACGAAAATGTCCTAAATGTTCATCCAATGACACAAACACACCTATTGGATGCACAAGATTGGTTAGAAACCCTAATTGGACAAGAATAAGCCTAGGGAGGACGAAAATAACCTAAATGTTCATCAAATGACTAAACACACCTATTGGATGCACAAGATTGGTTAGAAACCCTAAATGGACAAGAATAAGCCTAGGGAGGACGAAAATGACCTAAATGTTCACCCAATGACACAAATGAACTTATTGGATGCACAAGATTGGTTAAAAACCCTAATTGGACAAGAATAAGCCTAGGGAGGACGAAAATGACCTAAATGTTCATCCAATGACACAAACACACCTATTGGATGCACAAGATGGGTTAGAAACCCTAATTGGACAAGCATAAGCCTAGGGATGACGAAAATGACCTAAATGTTCATCCAATGACACAAATGAACTTATGGATGCACAAGATTGGTTAAAAACCCTAATTGGACAAGAATAAGCCTAGGGAGGACGAAAATGACCTAAATGTTCATCCAATGACACAAACACACCTATTGGATGCACAAGATTGGTTAGAAACCCTAATTGGACAAGCATAAGCCTAGGGAGGACGAAAATGACCTAAATGTTAATCCAATGACACAAATGAACTTATTGGATGCACAAGATTGGTTGAAAACCCTAATTTGACAAGAATAAGCCTAGAGAGGACGGAAATAACCTAAATGTTCATCAAATGACTAAACACACCTATTGGATGCACAAGATTGGTTAGAAACCCTAAGTGGACAAGAATAAGCCTAGGGAGGACGAAAATGACCTAAGTGTTCACCCAATGACACAAATGAACTTATTGGATGCACAAGATTGGTTAAAAACCCTTATTGGACGAGAATAAGCCTAGGGAGGACGAAAATGACCTAAATGTTCATCCAATGACACAAACACACCTATTGGATGCACAAGATTGGTTAGAAACCCTAATTGGACAAGCATAAGCCTAGGGAGGACGAAAATGACCTAAATGTTAATCCAATGACACAAATGAACTTATTGGATGCACAAGATTGGTTAAAAACCCTAATTGGACAAGAATAAGCCTAGGGAGGACGAAAATAACCTAAATGTTCATCAAATGACTAAACACACCTATTGGATGCACAAGATTGGTTAAAAACCCTGATTGGACAAGAATAAGCCTAGGGAGGACGAAAATGACCTAAATGTTCATCCAATGACACAAACACACCTATTGGATGCACAAGATTGGTTAAAAACCCTAATTGGACAAGAATAAGAGTAGGGAGGACGAAAATGACCTAAATGTTCATCCAATGACACAAACACACCTATTGGATTCACAAGATTGTTTAGAAACCCTAATTGGACAAGAATAAGCTTAGGGAGGATGAAAATGACCTAAATATTCATCCAATGACACAAACACACCTATTGGATGCACAAGATTGGTTAGAAACCCTAATTGGACAAGAATAAGCCTTGGGAGGACGAAAATGACCTAAATGTTCATCCAATGACACAAATGAACTTATTGGATGCACAAGATTGGTTAAAAACCCTAATTGGAAAAGAATAAGCCTAGGGAGGACGAAAATGACCTAAATGTTCATCCAATGACACAAACACACCTATTGGATGCACAAGATTGGATAGAAACCCTAATTGGACAAGAATACGCCTAGGGAGGACGAAAATGACCTAAATGTTAATCCAATGACACAAATGAACTTATTGGATGCACAAGATTGGTTAAAAACCCTAATTGGACAAGAATAAGCCTAGGGAGGACGAAAATAACCTAAATGTTGATCAAATGACTAAACACACCTATTGGATGCACAAGATTGGTTAGAAACCCTAATTGGACAAGAATAAGCCTAGGGAGGACGAAAATGACCTAAATGTTCATCCAATGACACAAATGAACTTATTGGATGCACAAGATTGGTTAAAAACCCTAATTGGACAAGAATAAGCCTAGGGAGGACGAAAATGACCTAAATGTTCATCCAATGACACAAATGAACTTATTGGATGCACAAGATTGGTTAAAAACCCAAATTGGACAAGAATAAGCCTAGGGAGAACGAAAATGACCTAAATGTTCATCCAATGACACAAACACACCTATTGGATGCACAAGATTGGTTAAAAACCCTAATTGGACAAGAATAAGCATAGGGAGGACGAAAATGACCTAAATGTTCATCCAATGACACAAATGAACTTATTGGATGCACAAGATTGGTTAAGAACCCTAATTGGACAAGAATAAGACTAGGGAGGACGAAAATGACCTAAATGTTCATCCAATGACACAAACACACCAATTGGATTCACAAGATTGGTTAGAAACCCTAATTGGACAAGAATAAGCCTAGGGAGGACGAAAATGACCTAAATGTTAATCCAATGACACAAATGAACTTATTGGATGCACAAGATTGGTTAAAAACCCTAATTGGACAAGAATAAGCCTAGGGAGGACGAAAATGACCTAAATGTTCATCCAATGACACAAACACACCTATTGGATGCACAAGATTGGTTAAAATCCCTAATTCGACAAGAATAAGCCTAGGGAGGACGAAAATGACCTAAATGTTCATCCAATGACACAAATGAACTTATTGGATGCACAAGATTGGTTAAAAACCCTAATTGGACAAGAATAAGCCTAGGGAGGACGAAAATGACCTAAATGTTAATCCAATGACACAAACACACCTATTGGATGCACAAGATTGGTTAGAAACCCTAATTGGACAAGAATAAGCCTAGGGAGGACGAAAGTGACCTAAATGTTCATCCAATGACACAAACACACCTATTGGATGCACAAGATTGGTTAGAAACCCTAATTGGACAAGAATAAGCCTAGGGAGGACGAAAATGACCTAAATGTTAATCCAATGACACAAATGAACTTATTGGATGCACAAGATTGGTTAAAAACCCTAATTGGACAAGAATAAGCATAGGGAGGACGAAAATGACTTAAATGTTCATCCAATGACACAAACACACCTATTGGATGTACAAGATTGGTTAGAAACCCTAATTGGACAAGAATAAGCCTAGGGAGGACGAAAATGACCTAAATATTCATCCAATGACACAAATGAACTTATTGGATGCACAAGATTGCTTAAAACCCTAATTGGACAAGAATAAGACTAGGGAGGACGAAAATGACCTAAATGTTCATCCAATGACACAAACACACCTATTGGATGCACAAGATTGGTTAGAAACCCTAATTGGACAAGAATAAGCCTAGGGAGGATGAAAATGACCTAAATATTCATCCAATGTCACAAATGAACTTATTGAATGCACAAGATTGCTTAAAACCCTAATTGGACAAGAATAAGACTAGGGAGGACGAAAATGACCTAAATATTCATCCAACGACACAAACACACCAATTGGATGCACAAGATTTGTTAGAAACCCTAATTGGACAAGAATAAGCCTAGGGAGGACGAAAATGACCTAAATGTTAATCCAATGACACAAATGAACTTATTGGATGCACAAGATTGGTTAAAAACCCTAATTGGACAAGAATAAGCCTAGGGAGGACGAAAATAACCTAAATGTTCATCCAATGAGACAAATGAACTTATTGGATGCACAAGATTGGTTAAAAACCCTAATTGGACAAGAATAAGCCTAGGGAGGACGAAAATGACCTAAATGTTCATCCAATGACACAAACACACCTATTGGATGCACAAGATTGGTCAGAAACCCTAATTGGACAAGAATAACCTAGGAAGGACGAAAATGACCTAAATGTTAATCCAATGACACAAATGAACTTATTGGATGCACAAGATTGGTTAAAAACCCTAATTGGACAAGAATAAGCCTAGGGAGGACGAAAATGACCTAAATGTTCATCCAATGACACAAACACACCTATTGGATGCACAAGATTGGTTAAAAACCCTAATTGGACAAGAATAAGCCTAGGGAGGACGAAAATGACCTAAATGTTCATCCAATGACACAAATGAACTTATTGGATGCACAAGATTGGTTAAAAACCCTAATTGGACAAGAATAAGCCTAGGGAGGACGAAAATGACCTAAATGTTCATCCAATGACACAAATGAACTTATTGGATGCACAAGATTGTTTAAAAACCCTAATTGGACAAGAATAAGCCTAGCGAGGACGAAAATGACCTTAATGTTCATCCAATGACACAAATGAACTTATTGGATGCACAAGATTGGTTGAAAACCTTAATTGGACAAGAATAAGCCTAGGGAGGACGAAAATGACCTAAATGTTCATCCAATGACACAAATGAACTTATTGGATGCACAAGATTGGTTAAAAACCCTAATTGGACAAGAATAAGCCTAGGGAGGACGAAAATGACCTAAATGTTCATCCAATGACACAAATGAACTTATTGGATGCACAAGATTGGTTAAAAACCCTAATTGGACAAGAATAAGCCTAGGGAGGACGAAAATGACCTAACTATTCCTCCAATGACACAAATGAACTTATTGGATGCACAAGATTGCTTAAAACCCTAATTGGACAAGAATAAGACTAGGGAGGACGAAAATGACCTAAATGTTCATCCAATGACACAAACACACCTATTGGATGCACAAGATTGGTTAGAAACCCTAATTGGACAAGAATAAGCCTAGGAAGGACGAAAATGACCTAAATGTTAATCCAATGACACAAATGAACTTATTGGATGCACAAGATTGGTTAAAAACCGTAATTGGACAAGAATAAGCCTAGGGAGGACGAAAATGACCTAAATGTTCATCCAATGACACAAAAACACCTATTGGATGCACAAGATTTGTTAGAAACCCTAATTGGACAAGAATAAGCCTAGGAAGGACGAAATTGACCTAAATGTTAATCCAATGACACAAATGAACTTATTGGATGCACAAGATTGGTTAAAAACCCTAATTGGACAAGAATAAGCCTAGGGAGGACGAAAATGACCTAAATGTTCATCCAATGACACAAACACACCTATTGGATGCACAAGATTGGTTAGAAACCCTAATTGGACAAGAATAAGCCTAGGGAGGATGAAAATGACCTAAATATAAATCCAATGACACAAATGAACTTATTGGATGCACAAGATTGCTTAAAACCCTAATTGGACAAGAATAAGACTAGGGAGGACGAAAATGACCTAAATGTTCATCCAATGACACAAACACACCTATTGGATGCACAAGATTGGTTAGAAACCCTAATTGAACAAGAATAAGCCAAGGGAGGACGAAAATGACTTAAATCTTAATCCAATGACACAAATGAACTTATTGGATGCACAAGATTGCTTAAAACCCTAATTGGACAAGAATAAGACTAGGGAGGACGAAAATGACCTAAATGTTCATCCAATGACACAAACACACCTATTTGATGCACAAGATTGGTTAGAAACCCTAATTGAACAAGAATAAGCCTAGGGAGGACGAAAATGACTTAAATCTTAATCCAATGACACAAATGAACTTATTGGATGCACAAGATTGCTTAAAACCCTAATTGGACAAGAATAAGACAAGGGAGGACGAAAATGACATAAATGTTCATCCAATGACACAAATACACCTATTGGATGCACAAGATTGGTTAGAAACCCTAATTGGACAAGAATAAGCTTAGGGAGGACGAAAATGACCTAAATGTTCATCCAATGACACAAACATACCTATTGGATGCACAAGATTGGTTAAAAACCCTAATTGGACAAGAATAAGCCTAGGGAGGACGAAAATGACCTAATTGTTAATCCAATGACACAAATGAACTTATTGGATGCACAAGATTGGTTAAAAACCCTAATTGGACAAGAATAAGCCTAGGGAGGATGAAAATGACCTAAATGTTCATCCAATGAGACAAATGAACTTATTGGATGCACAAGATTGGTTAAAAAACCTAATTGGACAAGAATTAGCCTAGGGAGGACGAAAATGACCTAAATGTTCATCCAATGACACAAACACACCTATTGGATGCACAAGATTGGTTAAAAACCCTAATTGGACAAGAATAAGCCTAGGGAGGACGAAAATGACCTAAATGTTCATCCAATGACACAAACACACCTATTGGATGCACAAGATTGGTTAAAAACCCTAATTGGACAAGAATAAGCCTAGGGAGGACGAAAATGACCTAAATGTTCATCCAATGACACAAATGAACTTATTGGATAAACAAGATTGGTTAAAAACCCTAATTGGACAGGAATAAGCCTAGAGAGGACGAAAATGACCTAAATGTTCATCAAATGACTAAACACACCTATTGGATGCACAAGATTGGTTATAAACCCTAATTGGACAAGAATAAGCCTAGGGAGGACGAAAATGGCCTAAATGTTCATCCAATGACACAAACACACCTATTGGATGCACAAGATTGGTTAGAAACCTTAATTGGACAAGAATAAGCCTAGGGAGGACGAAAATGACCTAAATGTTCACCCAATGACACAAATGAACATATTGGATGCACAAGATTGGTTAAAAACCCTAATTGGACAAGAATAAGCCTAGGGAGGACGAAAATGACCTAAATGTTCATCCAATGACACAAACACACCTATTGGATGCACAAGATTGGTTAGAAACCCTAATTGGACAAGAATAAGCCTAGGGATGATGAAAATGACCTAATTGTTAATCCAATGACACAAATGAACTTATTGGATGCACAAGATTGGTTAAAAACCCTAATTGGACAATAATAAGCCTAGGGAGGATGAAAATGACCTAAATGTTCATCCAATGACACAAATGAACTTATTGGATGCACAAGATTGTTTAAAAACCCTAATTGGACAAGAATAAGCCTAGGGAGGACGAAAATGACCTAAATGTTCATCAAATGACTAAACACACCTATTGGATGCAAATGATTGGTTAGAAACCCTAATTGGACAAGAATAAGCCTAGGGAGGATGAAAATGACCTAAATGTTCATCCAATGACACAAATGAACTTATTGGATGCACAAGATTGGTTAAAAACCCTAATTGGACAAGAATAAGCCTAGGGAGGACGAAAATGACCTAAATGTTAATCCAATGACACAAACACACCTATTGGATGCACAAGATTGGTTAGAAACCCTAATTGGACAAGAATAAGCCAATGAAGGACGAAAATGACCTAAATGTTCATCCAATGACATAAATGAACTTATTGGACGCACAAGATTGCTTAAAACCCTAATTGGACAAGAATAAGACTAGGGAGGACGAAAATGACCTAAATGTTCATCCAATGACACAAACACACCTATTGGATGCACAAGATTGGTTAGAAACCCTAATTGGACAAGAATAAGCCTAGGAAGGACGAAAATGACCTAAATGTTAATCCAATGACACAAATGAACTTATTGGATGCACAAGATTGGTTAAAAACCCTAATTGGACAAGAATAAGCCTAGGGAGGACGAAAATGACCTAAATGTTCATCCAATGACACAAACACACCTATTGAATGCACAAGATTGGTTAGAAACCCTAATTGGACAAGAATAAGCCTAGGAAGGACGAAAATGATCTAAATGTTAATCCAATGACACAAATGAACTTATTGGATGCACATGATTGGTTAAAAACCCTAATTGGACAAGAATAAGCCTAGGGAGAACGAAAATGACCTAAATGTTCATCCAATGACACAATTGAACTTATTGGATGCACAAGATTGGTTAAAAACCCTAATTGGACAAGAATAAGCCTAGGGAGGACGAAAATGACCTAAATGTTCATCCAATGACTCAAACACACCTATTGGATGCATAAGATTGGTTTAAAACCCTAATTGGACTAGAATAAGCCTAGGGTGGATGAAAATGACCTAATTGTTCATCCAATGACACAAATGAACTTATTGGATGCACATGATTGGTTAAAAACCCTAATTGGACAAGAATAAGCATAGGGTGGACGAAAATGACCTAAATGTTAATCCAATGACACAAATGAACTTATTGGTTGCACAAGATTGCTTAAAACCCTAGTTGGACAAGAATAAGCCTAGGGAGGACGAAAATGACCTAAATGTTCATCCAATGACACAAACACACCTATTGGATTCACAAGATTGGTTAAAAACCCTAATTGCACAAGAATAAGACTAGGGAGGACGAAAATGACCTAAATGTTAATCCAATGACACAAACACACCAATTGGATGCACAAAATTGGTTAAAAACCCTAATTGCACAAGAATAAGCCTAGGGAGGACGAAAATGACCTAAATGTTCATCCAACGACACAAACACACCTATTGGATGCACAAGATTGGTTAAAAACCCTAATTGCACAAGAATAAGCCTAGGGAGGACGAAAATGACCTAAATGTTCATCCAATGACACAAATGAACTTATTGGATGCGCAAGATTGCTTAAAACCCTAATTGGACAAGAATAAGACTAGGGAGGACGAAAATGACCTAAATGTTCATCCAATGACACAAACACACCTATTGGATGCACAAGATTGGTTAGAAACCCTAATTGGACAATAATAAGCCTAGGAAGGACGAAAATGACATAAATGTTAATCCAATGACACAAATGAACTTATTGGATGCACAAGATTGGTTAAAAACCCTAATTGGACAAGAATAAGCCTAGGGAGGACGAAAATGACCTAAATGTTCATCCAATGACACAAACACACCTATTGAATGCACAAGATTGGTTAGAAACCCTAATTGGACAAGAATAAGCCTAGGAAGGACGAAAATGATCTAAATGTTAATCCAATGACACAAATGAACTTATTGGATGCACATGATTGGTTAAAAACCCTAATTGGACAAGAATAAGCCTAGGGAGAACGAAAATGACCTAAATGTTCATCCAATGACACAATTGAACTTATTGGATGCACAAGATTGGTTAAAAACCCTAATTGGACAAGAATAAGCCTAGGGAGGACGAAAATGACCTAAATGTTCATCCAATGACTCAAACACACCTATTGGATGCATAAGATTGGTTTAAAACCCTAATTGGACTAGAATAAGCCTAGGGTGGATGAAAATGACCTAATTGTTCATCCAATGACACAAATGAACTTATTGGATGCACATGATTGGTTAAAAACCCTAATTGGACAAGAATAAGCATAGGGTGGACGAAAATGACCTAAATGTTAATCCAATGACACAAATGAACTTATTGGTTGCACAAGATTGCTTAAAACCCTAGTTGGACAAGAATAAGCCTAGGGAGGACGAAAATGACCTAAATGTTCATCCAATGACACAAACACACCTATTGGATTCACAAGATTGGTTAAAAACCCTAATTGCACAAGAATAAGACTAGGGAGGACGAAAATGACCTAAATGTTAATCCAATGACACAAACACACCAATTGGATGCACAAAATTGGTTAAAAACCCTAATTGCACAAGAATAAGCCTAGGGAGGACGAAAATGACCTAAATGTTCATCCAACGACACAAACACACCTATTGGATGCACAAGATTGGTTAAAAACCCTAATTGCACAAGAATAAGCCTAGGGAGGACGAAAATGACCTAAATGTTCATCCAATGACACAAATGAACTTATTGGATGCGCAAGATTGCTTAAAACCCTAATTGGACAAGAATAAGACTAGGGAGGACGAAAATGACCTAAATGTTCATCCAATGACACAAACACACCTATTGGAT
>JBBPBR010000410.1:133636-173359 GCA_037974775.1 Cicer pinnatifidum
GATTGGTTAAAAACCCTAATTGGACAAGAATAAGCCTAGGGAGAACGAAAATGACCTAAATGTTCATCCAATGACACAATTGAACTTATTGGATGCACAAGATTGGTTAAAAACCCTAATTGGACAAGAATAAGCCTAGGGAGGACGAAAATGACCTAAATGTTCATCCAATGACTCAAACACACCTATTGGATGCATAAGATTGGTTTAAAACCCTAATTGGACTAGAATAAGCCTAGGGTGGATGAAAATGACCTAATTGTTCATCCAATGACACAAATGAACTTATTGGATGCACATGATTGGTTAAAAACCCTAATTGGACAAGAATAAGCATAGGGTGGACGAAAATGACCTAAATGTTAATCCAATGACACAAATGAACTTATTGGTTGCACAAGATTGCTTAAAACCCTAGTTGGACAAGAATAAGCCTAGGGAGGACGAAAATGACCTAATTGTTCATCCAATGACACAAATGAACTTATTGGATGCACAAGATTGGTTAAAAACTCTAATTGGACAAGAATAAGCCTAGGGAGGACGAAAATGACCTAAATGTTCATCCAATGACACAAATGAACTTATTGGATGCATAAGATTGGTTAAAAACCCTAATTGGACAAGAATAAGCTTAGGGTGAACGAAAATGACCTAATTGTTCATCCAATGACACAAATGAACTTATTGGATGCACAAGATTGGTTAAAAACCCTAATTGGACAAGAATAAGCCTAGGGAGGACGAAAATGACCTAAATGTTCATCCAATGCCACAAACACACCTATTGGATGCACAAGATTGATTAGAAACCCTAATTGGACAAGAATAAGCCTAGGGAGGACGAAAATGACCTAAATGTTAATCCAATGACACAAATGAACTTATTGGATGCACAAGATTGGTTGAAAACCCTAATTGGACAAGAATAAGCCTAGGGAGGATGAAAATAACCTAAATGTTCATCCAATGACACAAATGAACTTATTGGATGCACAACATTGGTTAAAAACCCTAATTGGACAAGAATAAGCCTAGGGAGAACGAAAATGACCTAAATGTTCATCCAATGACACAAACACACCTATTGGATGCACAAGATTGGTTAGAAACCCTAATTGGACAAGAATAAGCCTAGGAAGGATGAAAATGACCTAAATGTTAATCCAATGACACAAATGAACTTATTGGATGCACAAGATTGGTTAAAAACCCAAGTTGGACAAAAATAAGCCTAGTGAGGACGAAAATGACCTAAATGTTCATCCAATGACACAAACACACCTATTGGATGCACAAGATTGGTTAAAAACCCTAATTGCACAAGAATAAGCCTAGGGAGGACGAAAATGACCTAAATGTTCATCCAATGACACAAATGAACTTATTGGATGCACAAGATTGGTTAAAAACCCTAATTGGACAAGAATAAGCCTAGGGAGGACGAAAATGACCTAAATGTTCATCCAATGACACAAACACACCTATTGGATGCACAAGATTGGTTAAAAACCCTAAATGGACAAGAATAAGCCTAGGGAGGACGAAAATGACCTAAATGTTCATCCAATGACACAAACACACCTAATGGATGCACATGATTGGTTAGAAACCCTAATTGGACAAGAATAAGCCTAGGAAGGATGAAAATGACCTAAATGTTAATCCAATGACACAAATGAACTTATTGGATGCACAAGATTGGTTAAAAACCCTAATTGGACAAGAATAAGCCTAGGGAGGACGAAAATGACCTAAATGTTCATCCAATGACACAAACACACCTATTGGATGCACAAGATTGGTTAGAAACCCTAATTGGACAAGAATAAGCCTAGGGAGGACGAAAATGACCTAAATGTTAATCCAATGACACAAACACATCTATTGGATGCACAAGATTGGTTAGAAACCCTAATTGGACAAGAATAAGCCTAGGGAGGACGAAAATGACCTAAATGTTCATCCAATGACACAAATGAACTTATTGGATGCACAAGATTGGTTAAAACCATAATTGGACCAGAATAAGACTAAGGAGGTCGAAAATGACCTAAATGTTCATCCAATGACACAAACACACCTATTGGATGTGCAAGATTGGTTAGAAACCCTAATTGGACAAGAATAAGCCTAGGGAGGACGAAAATGACCTAAATGTTAATCCAATGACACAAACACATCTATTGGATGCACAAGATTGGTTAGAAACCCTAATTGGACAAGAATAAGCCTAGGGAGGACGAAAATGACCTAAATGTTCATCCAATGACACAAATGAACTTATTGGATGCACAAGATTGGTTAAAACCATAATTGGACAAGAATAAGACTAAGGAGGACGAAAATGACCTAAATGTTCATCCAATGACACAAACACACCTATTGGATGCACAAGATTGGTTAGAAACCCTAATTGGACAAGAATAAGCCTAGGAAGGACGAAAATGACCTAAATGCTAATCCAATGACACAAATGAACTTATTGGATGCACAAGATTGGTTAAAAACCCTAATTGGACAAGAATAAGCCTAGGGAGGACGAAAATGACCTAAATGTTCATCCAATGACACAAACACACCTATTGGATGCACAAGATTGGTTAAAAACCCTAATTGGACAAGAATAAACCTTGGGAGGACGAAAATGACCTAAATATTCATCCAATGAAACAAATGAACTTATTGGATGCCTAAGATTGGTTAAAAACCCTAATTGGACAAGAATAAGCCTAGGGTGGACGAAAATGACCTAATTGTTTATCCAATGACACAAATGAACTTATTGGATGCACAAGATTGGTTAAAAACCCTAATTGGACAAGAATAAGCCTAGGGAGGACGGAAATGACCTAAATGTTCATCCAATGACACAAATGAACTTATTGGATGCACAAGATTGGTTAAAAACCCTAATTGGACAAGAATAAGCCTAGGGAGGACGAAAATGACCTAAATGTTCATCCAATGACACAAACACACCTATTGGATGCACAAGATTGTTTAGAAACCCTAATTGGACAAGAATAAGCCTAGGGAGGACGAAAATGACCTAAATGTTAATCCAATGACACAAAAGAACTTATTGGATGCACAAGATTGGTTAAAAACCCTAATTGGACAAGAATAAGCCTAGGGAGGACGAAAATGACCTAAATGTTCATCCAATGACACAAACACACCTATTGGATGCACAAGATTGGTTAGAAACCCTAATTGCACAAGAATATGCCTAGGGAGGATGAAAATGACCTAAATATTCATCCAATGACACAAATGAACTTATTGGATGCACAAGATTGCTTAAAACCCTAATTGGACAAGAATAAGACTAGGGAGGACGAAAATGACCTAAATGTTCATCCAATGACACAAACACACCTATTGGATGCACAAGATTGGTTAGAAACCCTAATTGGACAAGAATAAGCCTAGGAAGGACGAAAATGACCTAAATGTTAATCCAATGACACAAATGAACTTATTGGATGCACAAGATTGGTTAAAAACCGTAATTGGACAAGAATAAGCCTAGGGAGGACGAAAATGACCTAAATGTTCATCCAATGACACAAAAACACCTATTGGATGCACAAGATTTGTTAGAAACCCTAATTGGACAAGAATAAGCCTAGGAAGGACGAAATTGACCTAAATGTTAATCCAATGACACAAATGAACTTATTGGATGCACAAGATTGGTTAAAAACCCTAATTGGACAAGAATAAGCCTAGGGAGGACGAAAATGACCTAAATGTTCATCCAATGACACAAACACACCTATTGGATGCACAAGATTGGTTAGAAACCCTAATTGGACAAGAATAAGCCTAGGGAGGATGAAAATGACCTAAATATAAATCCAATGACACAAATGAACTTATTGGATGCACAAGATTGCTTAAAACCCTAATTGGACAAGAATAAGACTAGGGAGGACGAAAATGACCTAAATGTTCATCCAATGACACAAACACACCTATTGGATGCACAAGATTGGTTAAAAACCCTAATTGGACAACAATAAGCCTAAGGAGGATGAAAATGACCTAAATGTTCATCTAATGACACAAACACACCTATTGGATGCACAAGATTGGTTAAAAATCCTAATTGCACAAAACTAAGCCTAGGGAGGACGAAAATAACCTAAATGTTCATCCAATGACACAAATGAACTTATTGGATGCACAAGATTGCTTAAAACCCTAATTGGACAAGAATAAGACTAGGGAGGACGAAAATGACCTAAATGTTCATCCAATGACACAAACACATCTATTGGATGCACAAGATTGGTTAGAAACCCTAATTGGACAAGAATAAGCCTAGGGAGGACGAAAATGACCTAAATGTTCATCCAATGACACAAATGAACTTATTGGATGCACAAGATTGGTTAAAACCATAATTGGACAAGAATAAGACTAAGGAGGACGAAAATTACCTAAATGTTCATCCAATGACACAAACACACCTATTGGATGCACAAGATTGGTTAGAAACCCTAATTGGACAAGAATAAGCCTAGGAAGGACGAAAATGACCTAAATGTTAATCCAATGACACAAATGAACATATTGGATGCACAAGATTGGTTAAAAACCCTAATTAGACAAGAATAAGCCTAGGGAGGACGAAAATGACCTAAATGTTCATCCAATGACACAAATGAACTTATTGGATGCATAAGATTGGTTAAAAACCCTAATTGGACAAGAATAAGCTTAGGGTGGACGAAAATGACCTAATTGTTCATCCAATGACACAAATGAACTTATTGGATGCACAAGATTGGTTAAAAACCCTAATTGGACAAGAATAAGCCTAGGGAGGACGAAAATGACCTAAATGTTCATCCAATGACACAAACACACCTATTGGATGCACAAGATTGTTTAGAAACCCTAATTGGACAAGAATAAGCCTAGGGAGGACGAAAATGACCTAAATGTTAAACCAATGACACAAATGAACTTATTGGATGCACAAGATTGGTTAAAAACCCTACTTGGACAAGAATAAGCCTAGGGAGGACGAAAATGACCTAAATGTTCATCCAATGAAACAAACACACCTATTGGATGCACAAGATTGGTTAGAAACCCTAATTGGACAAGAATAAGCCTAGGAAGGACGAAAATGACCTAAATGTTAATCCAATGACACAAATGAACTTATTGGATGCACAAGATTGGTTAAAAACCCTAATTGGACAAGAATAAGCCTAGGGAGGACGAAAATGACCTAAATGTTCATCCAATGACACAAACACACCTATTGGATGCACAAGATTGGTTAAAAACCCTAATTAGACAAGAATAAGCCTAGGGAGGACGAAAATGACCTAAATGTTCATCCAATGACACAAATGAACTTATTGGATGCACAAGATTGGTTAAAACTCCTAATTGGACAAGAATAAGCCTAGGGAGGACGAAAATAACCTAAATGTTCATCAAATGACTAAACACACCTATTGGATGCACAAGATTGGTTAGAAACCCTAATTGGACAAGAATAAGCCTGGGGAGGACGAAAATGACCTAAATGTTCACCCAATGACACAAATGAACTTATTGGATGCACAAGATTGGTTAAAAACCCTAATTGGACAAGAATAAGCCTAGGGAGGACGAAAATGACCTAAATGTTCATCCAATGACACAAACACACCTATTGGATGCACAAGATTGGTTAGAAACCCTAATTGGACAAGAATAAGCCTAGGAAGGACAAAAATGACCTAAATGTTCATCCAATGACACAAATGAACTTATTGGATGCACAAGATTGGTTAAAAACCCTAATTGGACAAGAATAAGCCTAGGGAGGACGAAAATGACCTAAATGTTCATCCAATGACACAAACACACCTATTGGATGCACAAGATTGGTTAAAAATCCTAATTGGACAAGAATAAGCATAGGGAGGACGAAAATGACCTAAATGTTCATCCAATGACACAAATGAACTTATTGGATGCACAAGATTGCTTAAAACCCTAATTGGACAAGAATAAGACTAGGGAGGACGAAAATGACCTAAATGTTCATCCAATGACACAAACACACCTATTGGATGCACAAGATTGGTTAGAAACCCTAATTGGACAAGAATAAGCCTTGGGAGCACGAAAATGACATAAATGTTCATCCAATGACACAAATGAACTTATTGGATGCACAAGATTGGTTAAAAACCCTAATTGGACAAGAATAAGCCTAGGGAGGACGAAAATGACCTAAATGTTCATCCAATGACACAAACACACCTATTGGATGCACAAGATTGGTTAGAAACCCTAATTGGACAAGAATAACCCTAGGAAGGACGAAAATGACCTAAATGTTAATCCAATGACACAAATGAACTTATTGGATGCACAAGATTGGTTAAATACCCTAATTGGACAAGAATAAGCCTAGGGAGGACGAAAATGACATAAATGTTCATCCAAAGACACAAACACACATATTGGATGCACAAGATTGGTTAGAAACCCTAATTGGACAAGAATAAGCCTAGGAAGGTCGAAAATGACCTAAATATTCATCCATTGACACAAATGAACTTATTGGATGCACAAGATTGCTTAAAACCCTAATTGGACAAGAATAAGACTAGGGAGGACGAAAATGACCTAAATGTTCATCCAATGACACAAACACACCTATTGGATGCACAAGATTGGTTAGAAACCCTAATTGGACAAGAATAAGCCTAGGAAGGACGAAAATGACCTAAATGTTAATCCAATGACACAAATGAACTTATTGGATGCACAAGATTGGTTAAAAACCGTAATTGGACAAGAATAAGCCTAGGGAGGACGAAAATGACCTAAATGTTCATCCAATGACACAAAAACACCTATTGGATGCACAAGATTTGTTAGAAACCCTAATTGGACAAGAATAAGCCTAGGAAGGACGAAATTGACCTAAATGTTAATCCAATGACACAAATGAACTTATTGGATGCACAAGATTGGTTAAAAACCCTAATTGGACAAGAATAAGCCTAGGGAGGACGAAAATGACCTAAATGTTCATCCAATGACACAAACACACCTATTGGATGCACAAGATTGGTTAGAAACCCTAATTGGACAAGAATAAGCCTAGGGAGGATGAAAATGACCTAAATATAAATCCAATGACACAAATGAACTTATTGGATGCACAAGATTGCTTAAAACCCTAATTGGACAAGAATAAGACTAGGGAGGACGAAAATGACCTAAATGTTCATCCAATGACACAAACACACCTATTGGATGCACAAGATTGGTTAGAAACCCTAATTGGACAAGAATAAGCCTAGGGAGGATGAAAATGACCTAAATATTCATCCAATGTCACAAATGAACTTATTGAATGCACAAGATTGCTTAAAACCCTAATTGGACAAGAATAAGACTAGGGAGGACGAAAATGACCTAAATATTCATCCAACGACACAAACACACCAATTGGATGCACAAGATTTGTTAGAAACCCTAATTGGACAAGAATAAGCCTAGGGAGGACGAAAATGACCTAAATGTTAATCCAATGACACAAATGAACTTATTGGATGCACAAGATTGGTTAAAAACCCTAATTGGACAAGAATAAGCCTAGGGAGGACGAAAATAACCTAAATGTTCATCAAATGACTAAACACACCAATTGGATGCACAAGATTGGTTATAAACCCTAATTGGACAAGAATAAGCCTAGGGAGGACGAAAATGACCTAACTATTCATCCAATGACACAAATGAACTTATTGGATGCACAAGATTGGTTAAAAACCCTAATTGGACAAGAATAAGCCTAGGGAGGACGAAAATGACCTAAATGTTCATCCAATGACACAAACACACCTATTGGATGCACAAGATTGGTTAAAAACCCTAATTGGACAAGAATAAGCATAGGGAGGACGAAAATGACCTAAATGTTCTTCCAATGACACAAACACACCTATTGGATGCACAAGATTGGTTAAAAACACTAATTGGACAAGAATAAGCCTAGGGAGGACGAAAATGACCTAAATGTTCATCAAATGACTAAACACACCTATTGGATGCACAAGATTGGTTAAAAACCCTAATTGGACAAGAATAAGCATAGGGAGGACGAAAATGACCTAAATGTTCATCCAATGACACAAATGAACTTAGTGGATGCACAAGATTGGTTAAAAACCCTAATTGGTCAAGAATAAGCCTTGGGAGGTCGAAAATGACCTAAATGTTCATCCAATGACACAAATGAACTTATTGGATGCACAAGATTGGTTAAAAACCCTAATTGGACAAGAATAAGCCTAGGGAGGACGAAAATGACCTAAATGTTCATCCAATGACACAAACACACCTATTGGATGCACAAGATTGTTTAGAAACCCTAATTGGACAAGAATAAGCCTTGGGAGGACGAAAATGACCTAAATGTTCACCCAATGACACAAATGAACTTATTGGATGCTCAAGATTGGTTAAAAACCCTAATTGGAGAAGAATAAGCCTAGGGAGGACGAAAATGACCTAAATGTTCATCCAATGACCCAAACACACCTATTGGATGCACAAGATTGGTTCAAAACCCTAATTGGACAAGAATAAGCCTAGGGAGGACGAAAATGACCTAAATGTTCATCCAATGACACAAATGAACTTATTGGATGCACAAGATTGGTTAAAAACCCTAATTGGACAAGAATAAGCCTATGGAGGACGAAAATGACCTAAATGTTCATCCAATGACACAAACACACCTATTGGATGCACAAGATTGGTTAGAAACCCTAATTGGACAAGAATAACCCTATGAAGGACGAAAATGACCTAAATGTTAATCCAATGACACAAATGAACTTATTGGATGCACAAGATTGGTTAAAAACCCTAATTGGACAAGAATAAGCCTAGGGAGGACGAAAATGACCTAAATGTTCATCCAATGACACAAATGAACTTATTGGATGCACAAGATTGGTTAGAAACCCAAATTGGACAAGAATAAGCCTTGGGAGGACGAAAATGACCTAAATGTTCATCCAATGACACAAATGAACTTATTGGATGCATAAGATTGGTTAAGAACCCTAATTGCACAAGAATAAGCCTAGGGAGGACGAAAATGACCTAAATGTTAATCCAATGACACAAATGAACTTATTGGATGCACAAGATTGGTTAAAAACCCTAATTGGACAAGAATAAGCCTAGGGAGGACGAAAATAACCTAAATGTTCATCAAATGACTAAACACACCTATTGGATGCACAAGATTGGTTAGAAACCCTAATTGGACAACAATAAGCCTAGATAGGACGAAAATGACCTAAATGTTCACCCAATGACACAAATGAACTTATTGGATGCACAAGATTGGTTAAAAACCCTAATTGGACAAGAATAAGCCTAGGGAGGACGAAAATGACCTAAATGTTCATCCAATGACACAAACACACCTATTGAATGCACAAGATTGGTTAGAAACCCTAATCGGACAAGAATAAGCCTAGGAAGGACGAAAATGACCTAAATGTTAATCCAATGACACAAATGAACTTATTGGATGCACAAGATCGGTTAAAAACCCTAATTGGACAAGAATAAGCCTAGGGAGGACGAAAATGACCTAAATGTTCATCCAATGACACAAACACACCTATTGGATGCACAAGATTGGTTAAAAACCCTAATTGGACAAGAATAAGCCTAGGGAGGACGAAAATGACCTCAATGTTCATCCAATGACACAAACACACCTATTCGATGCACAAGATTGGTTAGAAACCCTAATTGGACAAGAATAAGCCTAGGAAGGACGAAAATGACCTAAATGTTAATCCAATGACACAAAAGAACTTATTGGATGCACAAGATTGTTTAAAAACCCTAATTGGGCAAAATAAGCCTAGGGAGGACGAAAATGACCTAAATGTTCATCCAATGACACAAACACATCTATTGGATGCACAAGGTTGGTTAGAAACCCTAATTGGACAAGAATAAGCCTAGGGAGGACGAAAATGACCTAAATGTTCATCCAATGACACAAATGAACTTATTGGATGCACAAGATTGGTTAAAAACCCTAATTGGACAAGAATAAGGTTAGGGAGGACGAAAATGACCTAAATATTCATCCAATGTCACAAACACACCTATTGGATGCACAAGATTGGTTAGAAACTCTAATTGGACAAGAATAAGCCTAAGGAGGACGAAAATGACATAAATGTTAATCCAATGACACAAATGAACTTATTGGATGCACAAGATTGGTTAAAAACCCTAATTGGACAAGAATAAGCCTAGGGAGGACGAAAATGACCTAAATGTTCATCCAATGACACAAACACACCTATTGGATGCACAAGATTGGTTAGAAACCCTAATTGCACAAGAATATGCCTAGGGAGGATGAAAATGACCTAAATATTCATCCAATGACACAAATGAACTTATTGGATGCACAAGATTGCTTAAAACCCTAATTGGACAAGAATAAGACTAGGGAGGACGAAAATGACCTAAATGTTCATCCAATGACACAAACACACCTATTGGATGCACAAGATTGGTTAGAAACCCTAATTGGACAAGAATAAGCCTTGGGACGACGAAAATGACCTAAATGTTCATCCAATGACACAAATGAACTTATTGGATGCACAAGATTGGTTAAAAACCCTAATTGGACAAGAATAAGCCTACGGAGGATGAAAATGACCTAAATGTTCATCCAATGACACAAACACACCTATTGGATGCACAAGATTGGTTAGAAACCCTAATTGGACAAGAATAAGCCTAGGGAGGACGAAAATGACCTAAATGATAATCCAATGACACAAATGAACTTATTGGATGCACAAGATTGGTTAAAAACCCTAATTGGACAAGAATAAGCCTAGGGAGGACGAAAATAACCTAAATGTTCATCAAATGACTAAACACACCTATTGGATGCACAAGATTGGTTAGAAACCCTAAATGGACAAGAATAAGCCTAGGGAGGACGAAAATGACCTAAATGTTCACCCAATGACACAAATGAACTTATTGGATGCACAAGTGATAAGGATCTCAAGAGCATGAAGATGATTCATATTTTAATAAATTAGCATAAACTTTATTTATTTTAATTTGGTTTGTATTAATTCTTAGTTTGCTTTGATTTGGAATTGTAATAGTTTTATTATTGATTTAGTTTTTGTTATGTGTAAGTGAAGATACTTTACTTCCTTACATTAAGTTTATGTTAAAAAAAGAAATAAGATGTAAGACCCATATGGGCCCTAGAGAATGGTGTCACTTATGACCCGTTTAGGTTTAGAGATAGACTTAGTATAAATAAGGATTTGTAACCTCATGGAGGGCAGATTTTGAATATTAATTTTTGTGAGGCTTTGCTCTCTAGAGTTCTTGAAAGAATTCACTTTGAACTTATCAAGGTTGTTAATCCTTGTGGCGTTCTTTTTGGCTTATCAATCCCTAGATTGTGGCGCCATTATGTTCTTGATTCGTTTGTTGAATTATAATATTGAGTTTCCTTTACATTAAACCCTAATACTCCAATTCTTCCAATTTTCGTGATCAGTAACCTGCGTTCATATCTTGAGTTCTATATATTGGTTTTCGGTGATTCTAAAGCCTAACTTGCGTTTCATAACGTCATCTTTCACCTCGTTTTGGAATCGGCCGAATCGGAGTTTTGCAGCGCCGTTTATCGCATTCTGCAGCTTTACGGGATTTTCACTCAAATTTGTAAGTTTCCAACCTAGAACGATCCTTAAAGTAAACCATGACTAGTAAGATCATATCATGTGGTATCAGAGCCTGGTTCTGGAGAAAATGACCTAAATGTTTCTCTTGAGATCCTTATCACAAATGAACTTATTGGATGCACAAGATTGCTTAAAACCCTAATTGGACAAGAATAAGACTAGGGAGGACGAAAATGACCTAAATGTTCATCCAATGACACAAACACACCTATTGGATGCACAAGATTGGTTAGAAACCCTAATTGGACAAGAATATGCCTAGGGAGGATGAAAATGACCTAAATATTCATCCAATGACACAAATGAACTTATTGGATGCAAAAGATTGCTTAAAACCCTAATTGGACAAGAATAAGACTAGGGAGGACGAAAATGACCTAAATGTTCATCCAATGACACAAACACACCTATTGGATGCACAAGATTGGTTAGAAACCCTAATTCGACAAGAATAAGCCTTGGGAGGACGAAAATGACCTAAATGTTCATCCAATGACACAAATGAACTTATTGGATGCACAAGATTGGTTAAAAACCCTAATTGGACAAGAATAAGCCTAGGGAGGACGAAAATGACCTAAATGTTCATCCAATGACACAAACACACCTATTGGATGCACAAGATTGGTTAGAAACCCTAATTGGACAAGAATAAGCCACGGGAGGACGAAAATTACCTAAATGTTCATCCAATGACACAAATGAACTTATTGGATGCACAAGATTGGTTAAAAACCCTAATTGGACAAGAATAAGCCTAGGGAGGACAAAAATGACCTAAATGTTCATCCAATGACACAAACACACCTATTGGATGCACAAGATTGGTTAGAAACCCTAATTGGACAAGAATAAGCCTAGGAAGGATGAAAATGACCTAAATGTTAATCCAATGACACAAATGAACTTATTGGATGCACAAGATTGGTTAAAAACCCTAATTGGACAAGAATAAGCCTAGGGAGGACGAAAATGACCTAAATGTTCATCCAATGACTCAAACACACCTATTGGATGCATAAGATTGGTTTAAAACCCTAATTGGACTAGAATAAGCCTAGGGTGGATGAAAATGACCTAATTGTTCATCCAATGACACAAATGAACTTATTGGATGCACATGATTGGTTAAAAACCCTAATTGGACAAGAATAAGCATAGGGTGGACGAAAATGACCTAAATGTTAATCCAATGACACAAATGAACTTATTGGTTGCACAAGATTGCTTAAAACCCTAGTTGGACAAGAATAAGCCTAGGGAGGACGAAAATGTCCTAAATGTTCATCCAATGACACAAACACACCTATTGGATTCACAAGATTGGTTAAAAACCCTAATTGCACAAGAATAAGACTAGGGAGGACGAAAATGACCTAAATGTTAATCCAATGACACAAACACACCAATTGGATGCACAAAATTGGTTAAAAACCCTAATTGCACAAGAATAAGCCTAGGGAGGACGAAAATGACCTAAATGTTCATCCAACGACACAAACACACCTATTGGATGCACAAGATTGGTTAAAAACCCTAATTGCACAAGAATAAGCCTAGGGAGGACGAAAATGACCTAAATGTTCATCCAATGACACAAATGAACTTATTGGATGCGCAAGATTGCTTAAAACCCTAATTGGACAAGAATAAGACTAGGGAGGACGAAAATGACCTAAATGTTCATCCAATGACACAAACACACCTATTGGATGCACAAGATTGGTTAGAAACCCTAATTGGACAAGAATAAGCCTAGGGAGGATGAAAATGACCTAAATATTCATCCAATGACACAAATGAACTTATTGAATGCACAAGATTGCTTAAAACCGTAATTGGACAAGAATAAGACTAGGGAGGACGAAAATGACCTAAATGTTCATCCAACGACACAAACACACCAATTGGATGCACAAGATTTGTTAGAAACCCTAATTTGACAAGAATAAGCCTAGGGAGGACGAAAATGACCTAAATGTTAATCCAATGACACAAATGAACTTATTGGATGCACAAGATTAGTTAAAAACCCTAATTGGACAAGAATAAGCCTAGGGAGGACGAAAATAACCTAAATGTTCATCCAATGACACAAATGAACTTATTGGATGCACAAGATTGGTTAAAAACCCAAAATGGACAAGAATAAGCCTAGGGAGGACGAAAATGACCTAAATGTTCATCCAATGACACAAACACACCTACTGGATGCACAAGATTGGTTAGAAACCCTAATTGGACAAGAATAAGCCTAGGAAGGATGAAAATGACCTAAATGTTAATCCAATGACACAAATGAACTTATTGGATGCACAAGATTGGTTAAAAACCCTAATTGGACAAGAATAAGCCTAGGGAGGACGAAAATAACCTAAATGTTCATCAAATGACAAAACACACCTATTGGATGCACAAGATTGGTTAGAAACCCTAATTGGACAAGAATAAGCCTAGGGAGGACGAAAATGACCTAAATGTTCACCCAATGACACAAATGAACTTATTGGATGCACAAGATTGTTTAAAAACCCTAATTGGACAAGAATAAGCCTAGCGGGGACGAAAATGACCTAAATGTTCATCCAATGACACAAACACACCTATTGGATGCACAAGATTGGTTAGAAACCCTAATTGGACAAGAATAAGCCTAGGGAGGACGAAAATGACCTAAATGTTCATCCAATGACAAATGAACTTATTGGATGCACAAAATTGGACAAGAATAATCCTATGGAGGACGAAAATGACCTAAATGTTAATCCAATGACACAAACACACCTATTGGATGCACATGATTGGTTAGAAACCCTAATTTGACAAGAATAAGCCTAGGGAGGACGAAAATGACCTAAATGTTAATCCAATGACACAAATGAACTTATTGGATGCACAAGATTAGTTAAAAACCCTAATTGGACAAGAATAAGCCTAGGGAGGACGAAAATAACCTAAATGTTCATCCAATGACACAAATGAATTTATTGGATGCACAAGATTGGTTAAAAACCCAAAATGGACAAGAATAAGCCTAGGGAGGACGAAAATGACCTAAATGTTCATCCAATGACACAAACACACCTACTGGATGCACAAGATTGGTTAGAAACCCTAATTGGACAAGAATAAGCCTAGGAAGGATGAAAATGACCTAAATGTTAATCCAATGGCACAAATGAACTTATTGGATGCACAAGATTGGTTAAAAACCCTAATTGGACAAGAATAAGCCTAGGGTGGACGAAAATGACCTAAATGTTCATCCAATGACACAAACACACCTATTGGATGCACAAGATTGGTTAAAAACCCTAATTGGACAAGAATAAGCCTAGGGAGGACGAAAATGACCTAAATGTTCATCCAATGACACAAATGAACTTATTGGATGCATAAGATTGGTTAAAAACCCTAATTGGACAAGAATAAGCTTTGGGTGGACGAAAATGACCTAATTGTTCATCCAATGACACAAATGAACTTATTGGATGCACATGATTGGTTAAAAACCCTAATTGGACAAGAATAAGTCTAGGGAGGACAAAAATGACCTAAATGTTAATCCAATGACACAAATGAACTTATTGGATGCACAAGATTGGTTAAAAACCCTAATTGGACAAGAATAAGACTAGGGAGGACGAAAATGACCTAAATGTTCATCCAATGACACAAACACACCTATCGAATGCACAAGATTGGTTAGAAACCCTAATGGGACAAGAATAAGCCTAGGAAGGACGAAAATGACCTCCTAAATGTTAATCCAATGACACAAATGAACTTATTGGATGCACAATATCGGTTAAAAACCCTAATTGGACAAGAATAAGCCTAGGGAGGACGAAAATGACCTAAATGTTCATCCAATGACACAAACACACCTATTGGATGCACAAGATTGGTTAAAAACCCTAATTGGACAAGAATAAGCCTAGGGAGGACGAAAATGACCTAAATGTTCATCCAATGACACAAATGAACTTATTGGATGCACAAGATTGGTTAAAAACCCTAATTGGACAAGAATAAGCCTAGGGAGGACGAAAATGACCTAAATGTTCATCCAATGACACAAGCACACCAATTGGATGCACAAGATTGGTTAGAAACCCTAATTGGACAAGAATAAACCTAGGGAGGATGAAAATGACCTAAATATTCATCCAATGACACAAATGAACTTATTGGATGCACAAGATTGCTTAAAACCCTAATTGGAAAAGAATAAGCCTAGGGAGGACGAAAATGACCTAAATGTTCATCCAATGACACAAACACACCTATTGGATGCACAAGATTGGTTAGAAACCCTAATTGGACAAGAATAAGCCTAGGGAGGACGAAAATGACCTAAATGTTAATCCAATGACACAAATGAACTTATTGGATGCACAAGATTGGTTAAAAACCCTAATTGGACAAGAATAAGCCTAGGGAGGACGAAAATAACCTAAATGTTCATCAAATGACTAAACACACCTATTCGATGCACAAGAATGGTTAGAAACCCTAATTGGACAAGAATAAGCCTAGGGAGGACGAAAATGACCTAACTATTCATCCAATGACACAAATGAACTTGTTGGATGAACAAGATAGCTTAAAACCCTAATTGGACAAGAATAAGACTAGGGAGGACGAAAATGACCTAAATGTTCATCCAATGACACAAACACACCTATTGGATGCACAAGATTGGTTAGAAACCCTAATTGGACAAGAATAAGCCTAGGGAGGACGAAAATGACCTAAATGTTCACCCAATGACACAAATGAACTTATTGGATGCACAAGATTGGTTAAAAACCCTAATTGGACAAGAATAACCCTAGGGAGGACGAAAATGACCTAAATGTTCATCCAATGACACAAACACACCTATTGGATGCACAAGATTGGTTAAAAACCCTAATTGGATAAGAATAAGCATAGGGAGGACGAAAATGACCTAAATGTTCATCCAATGACACAAATGAACTTATTGGATGCACAAGATTGGTTAAAAACCCTAATTGGACAAGAATAAGCCTAGGGAGGACGAAAATGACCTAAATGTTAATCCAATGACACAAACACACCTATTGGATGCACAAGATTGGTTAGAAACCCTAATTGGACAAGAATAAGCCTTGGGAGGACGAAAATGACCTAAATATTCACCTAATGACACAAATGAACTTATTGGATGCACAAGATTGTTTAAAAACCCTAATTGGACAAGAATAAGCCTAGGGAGGACGAAAATGGCCTAAATGTTCATCCAATGTCACAAACACACCTATTGGATGCACAAGATTGGTTAAAAACCCTAATTGGATAAGAATAAGCATAGGGAGGACGAAAATGACCTAAATGTTCATCCAATGACACAAATGAACTTATTGGATGCACAAGATTGGTTAAAAACCCTAATTGGACAAGAATAAGCCTAGGGAGGACGAAAATGACCTAAATGTTCGTCCAATGACACAAACACACCTATTGGATGCTCAAGATTGCATAAAATCCCTAATTGGACAAGAATAAGGCTAGGGAGGACGAAAATGACCTAAATGTTCGTCCAATGACACAAACACACCTATTGGATGCACAAGATTGCATAAAAACCCTAATTGGACAAGAATAAGCCTAGGGAGGACGAAAATGACCTAAATGTTCGTCCAACGACACAAACACACCTATTGGACGCACAAGATTGCATACAAAACCCTAATTGGACAAGAATAAGCCTAGGGAGGAGGAAAATGACCTAAATATTCATCCAATGACACAAATGAACTTATTGGATGCACAAGATTGGTTAAAAACCCTAATTGGACAAGAATAAGCCTAGGGAGGACGAAAATGACCTAAATGTTCATCCAATGACACAAACACACCTATTGGATGCACAAGATTGGTTAAAAACCTTAATTGAACAAGAATAAGCCTAGGGAGGACGAAAACGACCTAAATGTTCATCCAATGACACAAATGAACTTATTGGATGCACAAGATTGGTTAAAAACCCTAATTGGACAAGAATAAGACTAGGGAGGACGAAAATGACCTAAATGTTCATCCAATGACACAAACACACCTATTGGATTCACAAGATTGTTTAAAAACCCTAATTGGACAAGAATAAGCCTAGGGAGGATGAAAATGACCTAAATATTCATCCAATGACACAATTGAACTTATTGGATACACAAGATTGCTTAAAACCCTAATTGGACAAGAATAAGCCTAGGGAGGACGAAAATGACCTAAATGTTCATCCAATGACACAAACACACCTATTGGATGCACAAGATTGGTTAAAAACCCTAATTGCACAAGAATAAGCCTAGGGAGGACGAAAATGACCTAAATGTTCATCCAATGACACAAATGAACTTATTGGATGCACAAGATTGGTTAAAAACCCTAATTGGACAAGAATAAGACTAGGGAGGACGAAAATGACCTAAATGTTCATCCAATTACACAAACACACCTATTGGATTCACAAGATTGGTTAGAAACCCTAATTGGACAAGAATATGCCTTGGGAGGACGAAAATGACCTAAATGTTCATTCAATGACACAAATGAACTTATTGGATGCACAAGATTGGTAAAAAACCCTAATTGGACAAGAATAAGCCTAGGGAGGACGAAAATGACCTAAATGTTCATCTAATGACACAAACACAACTATTGGATGCACAAGATTGGTAAGAAACCCTAATTGGACAAGAATAAGCCTAGGGAGGACGAAAATGACCTAAATGTTAATCCAATGACACAAATGAACTTATTGGATGCACAAGATTGGTTAAAAACCCTAATTGGACAAGAATAAGCCTAGGGAAGACGAAAATAACCTAAATGTACATCCAATGACACAAATGAACTTATTGGATGCACAAGATTGGTTAAAAACCCTAATTGGACAAGAATAAGCCTAGGGAGGACGAAAATGACCTAAATGTTCATCCAATGAAACAAACACACCTATTTGATGCACAAGATTGGTTAGAAACCCTAATTGGACAAGAATAAGCCTAGGAAGGACGAAAATGACCTAAATGTTAATCCAATGACAGAAATGAACTTATGGGATGCACAAGATTGGTTAAAAACCCTAATTGGACAAGAATAAGCCTAGGGAGGACGAAAATAACCTAAATGTTCATCCAATGACACAAATGAACTTATTGGATGCACAAGATTGGTTAAAAACCCTAATTGGACAAGAATAAGCCTAAGGAGGACGAAAATGACCTAAATGTTCATCCAATGACACAACCACACCTATTGGATGCACAAGATTGGTTAGAAACCCTAATTGGACAAGAATAAGCCTAGGGAGGATGAAAATGACCTAAATATTCATCCAATGACACAAATGAACTTATTGAGTGCACAAGATTGCTTAAAACCCTAATTGGACAAGAATAAGACTAGGGAGGACGAAAATGACCTAAATGTTCATCCAACGACACAAACACACCAATTGGATGCACAAGATTTGTTAGAAACCCTAATTGGACAAGAATAAGCCTAGGGAGGACGAAAATGACCTAAATGTTAATCCAATGACACAAATGAACTTATTGGATGCACAAGATTGGTTAAAAACCCTAATTGGACAAGAATAAGCCTAGGGAGGACGAAAATAACGTAAATGTTCATCCAATGACACAAATGAACTTATTGGATGCACAAGATTGGTTAAAAACCCAAATTGGACAAGAATAAGCCTAGGGAGGACGAAAATGACCTAAATGTTCATCCAATGACACAAACACACCTATTGGATGCACAAGATTGGTTAGAAACCCTAATTGGACAAGAATAAGCCTAGGAAGGATGAAAATGACCTAAATGTTAATCCAATGACACAAATGAACTTATTGGATGCACAAGATTGGTAAAAAAACCTTAATTGGACAAGAATAAGCCTAGGGAGGACGAAATTGACCTAAATGTTCATCCAATGACACAAACACACCTATTGAATGCACAAGATTGGTTAGAAACCATAATTGGACAAGAATAAGCCTAGGAAGGACGAAAATGACCTAAATGTTAATCCAATGACACAAATGAACTTATTGGATGCACAAGATTGGTTAAAAACCCTAATTGGACAAGAATAAGCCTAGGGAGGATGAAAATGACCTAAATGTTCATCCAATGACACAAATGAACTTATTGGATGCACAAGATTGGTTAAAAACCCTAATTGGACAAGAATAAGCCTAGGGAGGACGAAAATGACTTAAATGTTCATCCAACGACACAAACACACCTATTGGATGCACAAGATTGTTTAGAAACCCTAATTGGACAAGAATAAGCCTTGGGAGGACGAAAATGACCTAAATGTTCATCCAATGACACAATTGAACATATTGGATGCACAAGATTGGTTAAAAACCCTAATTGGACAAGAATAAGCCTAAGGAGGACGAAAATGACCTAAATGTTCATCAAATGACTATACACACCTATTGGATGCACAAGATTGGTTAGAAACCCTAATTGGACAAGAATAAGCCTAGGGAGGACGAAAATGACCTAAATGTTCATCCAATGACACAAATGAACTTATTGGATGCACAAGATTGGTTAAAAACCCTAATTGGACAAGAATAAGCCTAGGGAGGACGAAAATGACCTAAATGTTCATCCAATGACACAAACACACCTATTGGATGCACAAGATTGGTTAGAAACCCTTATTGGACAAGAATAAGTCTAGGGAGGACGAAAATGACCTAAATGTTCATCCAATGACACAAATGAACTTATTGGATGCACAAGATTGCTTAAAAACCCTAATTGGACAAGAATAAGCCTAGGGAGGACCAAAATGACCTAAATGTTCATCCAATGACACAAACACACCTATTGGATGCACAAGATTGGTTAGAAACCCTAATTGGACAAGAATAAGCCTAGGGAGGACGAAAATGACCTAAATGTTCATCCAATGACACAAATGAACTTATTGGATGCACAACATTGCTTAAAAACCCTAATTGGACAAGAATAAGCCTAGGGAGGACGAAAATGACCTAAATGTTCATCCAATGACACAAATGAACTTATTGGATGCACAAGATTGGTTAAAAACCCTAATTGGACAAGAATAAGCCTAGGGAGGACGAAAATAACCTAAATGTTCATCCAATGACACAAATGAACCTATTGGATGCACAAGATTGGTTAAAAACCCTAATTGGACAAGAATAAGCCCAGGGTGGACGAAAATGACCTAAATGTTTATCCAATGACACAAATGAACTTATTGGATGCACAAGATTGGTTAAAAACCCTAATTGGACAAGAATAAGCCTAGGGAGGACGAAAATGACCTAAATGTTCATCCAATGACACAAACACACCTATTGGATGCACAAGATTGGTTAGAAACCCTAATTGGACAAGAATAAGCCTAGGGAGGACGAAAATGACCTAAATGTTCATCCAATAACTCAAACACGCCTATTGGATGCACAAGATTGGTTAAAAACCCTAATTGGACAAGAATAAGCCTAGGGTGGACGAAAATGACCTAAATGTTTATCCAATGACACAAATGAACTTATTGGATGCACAAGATTGGTTAAAAACCTTAGTAGGACAAGAATAAGCCTAGGGAGGACGAAAATGACCTAAATGTTCATCCAATGACACAAATACACCTATTGGATGCACAAGATTGGTTAGAAACCCTAATTGGACAAGACTAAGCCTAGGGAGGACGAAAATGACCTAAATGTTCATCCAATGACACAAATGAACTTATTGGATGCACAAGATTGGTTAAAAACCCTAATTGGACAAGAATAAGCCTTGGGAGGACGAAAATGACCTAAATGTTCATCCAATGACACAAATGAACTTATTAGATGCACAAGATTGGTTAAAAACCCTAATTAGACAAGAATAAGCCTAGGGTGGACGAAAATGACCTAAATGTTCATCCAATGACACAAATGAACTTATTGGATGCACAAGATTGGTTAAAAACCCTAATTGGACAAGAATAAGCCTAGGGAGGACGAAAATGACCTAAATGTTCATCCAATGACACAAACACACCTATTGGATGCACAAGATTGGTTAAAACCCTAATTGGACAAGAATAAGCCTAGGGAGGACGAAAATGACCTAAATGTTCATCCAATGACACAAATGAACTTATTGGTTGCACAAGATTGGTTAAAAACCCTAATTGGACAAGAATAAGCCTAGGGAGGACGAAAATGACCTAAATGTTCATCCAATGACACAAATGAACTTATTGGATGCACAAGATTGGTTAAAAACCCTAATTGGACAAGAATAAGCCTTGGGAGGACGAAAATGACCTAAATGTTCATCCAATGACACAAACACACCTATTGGACGCACAAGATTGGTTAATAACCCTAATTGGACAAGAATAAGCCTAGGGAGGACGAAAATGACCTAAATGTTCATCCAATGACACAAATGAACTTATTGGATGCACAAGATTGGTTAAAAACCTTAATTGGACAAGAATAAGCCTAGGGAGGACGAAAATGACCTAAATGTTTATCCAATGACACAAATGAACTTATTGGATGCACGAGATTGCTTAAAAACCCTAATTGGACAAGAATAAGCCTAAGGAGGACGAAAATGACCTAAATGTTCGTCCAATGACACAAATACACCTATTGGATGCACAAGATTGGTTAGAAACCCTAATTGGACAAGAATAAGCCTAGGGTGGACGAAAATGACCTAAATGTTCATCCAATGACACAAACACACCTATTGGATGCACAAGATTGGTTAAAAACCCTAATTGGACAAGAATAAGCATAGGGAGGACGAAAATGACCTAAATGTTCATCCAATGACACAAACACACCTATTGGATGCACAAGATTGGTTAGAAACCCTAATTGGACAAGAATAAGTCTAGGGAGGACGAAAATGACCTAAATATTCATCCAATGACACAAATGAACTTATTGGATGCACAAGATTGGTTAAAAACTCTAATTGGACAAGAATAAGCCTTGGGAGGACGAAAATGACCTAAATGTTAATCCAATGACACAAATGAACTTATTGGATGCAAAAGATTGCTTAAAACCCTAGTTGGACAAGAATAAGCCTAGGGAGGACGAAAATGACCTAAATGTTCATCCAATGACACAAACACACCTATTGGATGCACAAGATTGGTTAAAAACCCTAATTGCACAAGAATAAGCCTAGGGAGGACGAAAATGACCTAAATGTTCATCCAATTACACAAATGAACTTATTGGATGCACAAGATTGGTTAAAAACCCTAATTGGACAAGAATAAGACTAGGGAGGACGAAAATGACCTAAATGTTCATCCAATGACACAAACACACCTATTGGATGCACAAGATTAGTTAGAAACCCTAATTGGACAAGAATATGCCTTGGGAGGACGAAAATGACCTAAATGTTCATCCAATGACACAAATGAAGTTATTGGATGCACAAGATTGATTAAAAACCCTAATTGGACAAGAATAAGCCTAGGGAGATCGAAAATGACCTAAATGTTCATCCAATGACACAAACACACCTATTGGATGCACCCGATTGGTTAATAACCCTAATTGGACAAGAATAAGCCTAGGGAGGACGAAAATGACCTAAATGTTCATCCAATGACACAAATGAACTTATTGGATGCACAAGATTGGTTAAAAACCCTAATTGGACAAGAATAAGCCTAGGGAGGACGAAAATGACCTAAATGTTCATCCAATGACACAAACACACCTATTGGATGCACAAGATTGGTTAGAAACCCTAATTGGACAAGAATAAGCCTAGGAAGGACGAAAATGACCTAAATGTTAATCCAATGTCCCAAATGAACTTATTGGATGCACAAGATTGGTTAAAAACTCTAATTGGACAAGAATAAGTCTAGGGAGGACGAAAATGACCTAAATGTTCATCCAATGACACAAATGAACTTATTGGATGCATAAGATTGGTTAAAAACCCTAATTGGACAAGAATATGCCTAGGGTGGACGAAAATGACCTAATTGTTCATCCAATGACACAAATGAACTTATTGGATGCACATGATTGGTTAAAAACCCTAATTGGACAAGATTAAGCCTAGGGAGGACGAAAATGACCTAAACGTTCATCCAACGACACAAACACACCTATTGGATGCACAAGATTGGTTAAAAACCCTAATTGCACAAGAATAAGCCTAGGGAGGACGAAAATGACCTAAATGTTCATCCAATGACACAAATGAACTTATTGGATGCGCAAGATTGCTTAAAACCCTAATTGGACAAGAATAAGACTAGGGAGGACGAAAATGACCTAAATGTTCATCCAATGACACAAACACACCTATTGGATGCACAAGATTGGTTAGAAACCCTAATTGGACAAGAATAAGCCTAGGGAGGATGAAAATGACCTAAATATTCATCCAATGACACAAATGAACTTATTGAATGCACAAGATTGCTTAAAACCCTAATTGGACAAGAATAAGACTAGGGAAGACGAAAATGACCTAAATGTTCATCCAATGACACAAACACACCTATTGGATGCACATGATTGGTTAAAAACCCTAATTGGACAAGAATAAGCCTAGGGAGGACGAAAATAACCTAAATGTTCATCCAATGACACAAATGAACTTATTGGATGCACAAGATTGGTTAAAAACCCAAATTGGACAAGAATAAGCCTAGGGAGACCGAAAATGACCTAAATGTTCATCCAATGACACAAACACACCTATTGGATGCACAAGATTGGTTAGAAACCCTAATTGGACAAGAATAAGCCTAGGAAGGATGAAAATGACCTAAATGTTAATCCAATGACACAAATGAACTTATTGGATGCACAAGATTGGTTAAAAACCCAAGTTGGACAAGAATAAGCCTAGTGAGGACGAAAATGACCTAAATGTTCATCCAATGACACAAACACACCTATTGGATGCACAAGATTGGTTAAAAACCCTAATTGCACAAGAATAAGCCTAGGGAGGACGAAAATGACCTAAATGTTCATCCAATGACACAAATGAACTTATTGGATGCACAAGATTGGTTAAAAACCCTAATTGGACAAGAATAAGCCTAGGAAGGACGAAAATGACCTAAATGTTCATCCAATGACACAAATGAACTTATTGGATGCACAAGATTGGTTAAAAACCATAATTAGACAAGAATAAGCCTAGGGAGGACGAAAATGACCTAAATGTTCATCCAATGACACAAATGAACTTATTGGATGCACAAGATTGGTTAAAAACCCTAATTGGACAAGAATAAGCCTAGGGAGGACGAAAATGACCTAAATGTTCATCCAATGACACAAACACACCTATTGGATGCACAAGATTGGTTAAAAACCCTAAATGGACAAGAATAAGCCTAGGGAGGACGAAAATGACCTAAATGTTCATCCAATGACACAAACACACCTAATGGATGCACATGATTGGTTAGAAACCCTAATTGGACAAGAATAAGCCTAGGAAGGATGAAAATGACCTAAATGTTAATCCAATGACACAAATGAACTTATTGGATGCACAAGATTGGTTAAAAACCCTAATTGGACAAGAATAAGCCTAGGGAGGACGAAAATGACCTAAATGTTCATCCAATGACACAAACACACCTATTGGATGCACAAGATTGGTTAGAAACCCTAATTGGACAAGAATAAGCCTAGGGAGGACGAAAATGACCTAAATGTTAATCCAATGACACAAACACATCTATTGGATGCACAAGATTGGTTAGAAACCCTAATTGGACAAGAATAAGCCTAGGGAGGACGAAAATGACCTAAATGTTCATCCAATGACACAAATGAACTTATTGGATGCACAAGATTGGTTAAAACCATAATTGGACCAGAATAAGACTAAGGAGGTCGAAAATGACCTAAATGTTCATCCAATGACACAAACACACCTATTGGATGTGCAAGATTGGTTAGAAACCCTAATTGGACAAGAATAAGCCTAGGGAGGACGAAAATGACCTAAATGTTAATCCAATGACACAAACACATCTATTGGATGCACAAGATTGGTTAGAAACCCTAATTGGACAAGAATAAGCCTAGGGAGGACGAAAATGACCTAAATGTTCATCCAATGACACAAATGAACTTATTGGATGCACAAGATTGGTTAAAACCATAATTGGACAAGAATAAGACTAAGGAGGACGAAAATGACCTAAATGTTCATCCAATGACACAAACACACCTATTGGATGCACAAGATTGGTTAGAAACCCTAATTGGACAAGAATAAGCCTAGGAAGGACGAAAATGACCTAAATGCTAATCCAATGACACAAATGAACTTATTGGATGCACAAGATTGGTTAAAAACCCTAATTGGACAAGAATAAGCCTAGGGAGGACGAAAATGACCTAAATGTTCATCCAATGACACAAACACACCTATTGGATGCACAAGATTGGTTAAAAACCCTAATTGGACAAGAATAAGCCTAGGGAGGACGAAAATGACTTAAATGTTCATCCAATGACACAAATGAACTTATTGGATGCATAAGATTGGTTAAAAACCCTAATTGGACAAGAATAAGCTTAGGGTGGACGAAAATGACCTAATTGTTCATCCAATGACACAAATGAACTTATTGGATGCACAAGATTGGTTAAAAACCCTAATTGGACAAGAATAAGCCTAGGGAGGACGAAAATGACCTAAATGTTCATCCAATGACACAAACACACCTATTGGATGCACAAGATTGTTTAGAAACCCTAATTGGAAAAGAATAAGCCTAGGGAGGACGAAAATGACCTAAATGTTCATCCAATGACACAAATGAACTTATTGGATGCACAAGATTGGTTAAAAACCCTAATTGGACAAGAATAAGCCTAGGGAGGACGAAAATGACCTAAATGTTCATCCAATGACACAAACACACCTATTGGATGCACAAGATTGGTTAGAAACCCTAATTGGAATAGAATAAGCCTAGGAAGGACGAAAATGACCTAAATGTTAATCCAATGACACAAATGAACTTATTGGATGCACAAGATTGGTTAAAAACCCTAATTGGACAAGAATAAGCCTAGGGAGGACGAAAATGACCTAAATGTTCATCCAATGACACAAACACACCTATTTGATGCACAAGATTGGTTAGAAACCATAATTGGACAAGAATAAGCCTAGGAAGGACGAAAATGACCTAAATGTTAATCCAATGACACAAATGAACTTATTGGATGCACAAGATTGCTTAAAACCCTAATTGGACAAGAATAAGACTAGGGAGGACGAAAATGACCTAAATGTTCATCCAATGACACAAACACACCTATTGGATGCACAAGATTGGTTAGAAACCCTAATTGGACAAGAATAAGCCTTGGGAGGACGAAAATGACCTAAATGTTCATCCAATGACACAAATGAACTTATTGGATGCACAAGATTGGTTAAAAACCCTAATTGGAAAAGAATAAGCATAGGGATGACGAAAATGACCTAAATGTTCATCCAATGACACAAACACACCTATTGGTTGCACAAGATTGGTTAGAAACCCTAATTGGACAAGAATAAGCCTAGGTAGGACGAAAATGACCTAAATGTTAATCCAATGACACAAATGAACTTATTGGATGCACAAGATTGGTTAAAAACCCTAATTGGACAAGAATAAGCCTAGGGAGGACGAAAATGACCTAAATGTTCATCCAATGACACAAACACATCTATTGGATGCACAAGATTGGTTAGAAACCCTAATTGGACAAGAATAAGCCTAGGGAGGACGAAAATGACCTAAATGTTCATCCAATGACACAAATGAACTTATTGGATGCACAAGATTGGTTAAAACCATAATTGGACAAGAATAAGACTAAGGAGGACGAAAATTACCTAAATGTTCATCCAATGACACAAACACACCTATTGGATGCACAAGATTGGTTAGAAACCCTAATTGGACAAGAATAAGCCTAGGAAGGACGAAAATGACCTAAATGTTAATCCAATGACACAAATGAACATATTGGATGCACAAGATTGGTTAAAAACCCTAATTAGACAAGAATAAGCCTAGGGAGGACGAAAATGACCTAAATGTTCATCCAATGACACAAATGAACTTATTGGATGCATAAGATTGGTTAAAAACCCTAATTGGACAAGAATAAGCTTAGGGTGGACGAAAATGACCTAATTGTTCATCCAATGACACAAATGAACTTATTGGATGCACAAGATTGGTTAAAAACCCTAATTGGACAAGAATAAGCCTAGGGAGGACGAAAATGACCTAAATGTTCATCCAATGACACAAACACACCTATTGGATGCACAAGATTGTTTAGAAACCCTAATTGGACAAGAATAAGCCTAGGGAGAACGAAAATGACCTAAATGTTAATCCAATGACACAAATGAACTTATTGGATGCACCAGATTGGTTAAAAACCCTAATTGGACAAGAATAAGCCTAAGGAGGACGAAAATAACCTAAATGTTCATCCAATGACACAAATGAACTTATTGGATGCACAAGATTGGTTAAAAACCCTAATTGGACAAGAATAAGCTTAGGGTGGACGAAAATGACCTAATTGTTCATCCAATGACACAAATGAACTTATTGGATGCACAAGATTGGTTAAAAACCCTAATTGGACAAGAATAAGCCTAGGGAGGACGAAAATAACCTAAATGTTCATCCAATGACACAAATGAACTTATTGGATGCACAAGATTGGTTAAAAACCCTAATTGGACAAGAATAAGCCTAGGGAGGACGAAAATAACCTAAATGTTCATCCAATGACACAAATGAACTTATTGGATGCACAAGATTGGTTAAAAACCCTAATTGGACAAGAATAAGCCTAGGGAGGACCAAAATGACCTAAATGTTCATCCAATGACACAAACACACCTATTTGATGCACAAGATTGGTTAGAAACCCTAATTGGACAAGAATAAGCCTAGGAAGGACGAAAATGACCTAAATGTTAATCCAATGACACAAATGAACTTATTGGATGCACAAGATTGGTTAAAAACCCTAATTGGACAAGAATAAGCCTAGGGAGGACGAAAATGACCTAAATGTTCATCCAATGACACAAACACACCTATTGGATGCACAAGATTGGTTAGAAACCCTAATTGGATAAGAATAAGCCTAGGAAGGACGAAAATGACCTAAATGTTCATCCAATGACACAAATTAACTTATTGGACGCACAAGATTGCTTAAAACCCTAATTGGACAAGAATAAGACTAGGGAGGACGAAAATGACCTAAATGTTCATCCAATGACACAAACACACCTATTGGATGCACAAGATTGGTTAGAAACCCTAATTGGACAAGAATAAGCCTAGGAAGGACGAAAATGACCTAAATGTTAATCCAATGACACAAATGACCTTGTTGGATGCACAAGATTGGTTAAAAACCCTAATTGGACAAGAATAAGCCTAGGGAGGACGAAAATGACCTAAATGTTCATCCAATGACACAAACACACCTATTGGATGCACAAGATTGGTTAGAAACCCTAATTGGACAAGAATAAGCCTAGGAAGGACGAAAATGACCTAAATGTTAATCCAATGTCCCAAATGAACTTATTGGATGCACAAGATTGGTTAAAAACTCTAATTGGACAAGAATAAGCCTAGGGAGGACGAAAATGACCTAAATGTTCATCCAATGACACAAATGAACTTATTGGATGCACAAGATTGGTTAAAAACCCTAATTGGACAAGAATAAGCCTAGGGAGGACGAAAATGACCAAAATGTTCATCCAATGACACAAATGAACTTATTGGATGCACAAGATTGGTTAAAAACCCTAATTGTACAAGAATAAGCCTAGGGAGGACGAAAATGACCTAAATGTTCATCCAATGACACAAATGAACTTATTGGATGCACAAGATTGGTTAAAAACCCTAATTGGACAAGAATAAGCCTAGGGAGGACGAAAATGACCTAAATGTTCATCCAATGACACAAACAGACCTATTGGATGCACAAGATTGGTTAGAAACCCTAATTGGACAAGAATAAGCCTAGGGAGGACGAAAATGACCTAAATGTTAATCCAATGACACAAATGAACTTATTGGATGCACAAGATTGGTTAAAAACCCTAATTGGACAAGAATAAGCCTAGGGAGGACGAAAATGACCTAAATGTTCATCCAATGACACAAACACACCTATTGGATGCACAAGATTGGTTAAAAACCCTAATTGGACAAGAATAAGCCTAGGGAGGACGAAAATGACCTATATGTTCATCTAATGACACAAACACACCTAATGGATGCACAATATTGGTAAGAAACCCTAATTGGACAAGAATAAGCCTAGGGAGGACGAAAATGACCTAAATGTTAATCCAATGACACAAATGAACTTATTGGATGCACAAGATTGGTTAAAAACCCTAATTGGACAAGAATAAGCCTAGGGAGGACGAAAATAACCTAAATGTTCATCCAATGACACAAATGAACTTATTGGATGCACAAGATTGGTTAAAAACCCTAATTGGACAAGAATAAGCCTAGGGAGGACGAAAATGACCTAAATGTTCATCCAATGACACAAACACACCTATTGGATGCACAAGATTGGTTAAAAACCCTAATTGGACAAGAATAAGACTAGGGAGGACGAAAATGACCAAAATGTTCATCCAATGACACAAACACACCTATTGGATGCACAAGATTGCATAAAAACCCTAATTGGACAAGAATAAGACTATGGAGGATGATAATGACCTAAATGTTCATCCAATGACACAAATGAACTTATTGGATGCACAAGATTGGTTAAAAACCCTAATTGGACAAGAATAAGCATAGGGAGGACGAAAATAACCTAAATGTTCATCCAATGACACAAATGAACTTATTGGATGCACAAGATTGGTTAAAAACCCTAATTGGACAAGAATAAGCCTAGGGAGGACGAAAATGACCTAAATGTTCATCCAATGACACAAACACACCTATTGGATGCACAAGATTGGTAAGAAACCCTAATTGGACAAGAATAAGCCTAGGGAGGACGAAAATGACCTAAATGTTAATCCAATGACACAAATGAACTTATTGGATGTACAAGATTGGTTAAAAACCCTAATTGGACAAGAATAAGACTAGGGAGGACGAAAATGACCTAAATGTTCATCCAATGACACAAACACACCTATTGGATGCACAAGATTGGTTAGAAACCCTAATTGGACAAGAATATGCCTTGGGAGGACGAAAATGACCTAAATGTTCATCCAATGACACAAATGAAGTTATGGGATGCACAAGATTGGTTAAAAACCCTAATTCGACAAGAATAAGGCTAGGGGGATCGAAAATGACCTAAATGTTCATCCAATGACACAAACACACCTATTGGATGCACAAGATTGGTTAATAACCCTAATTGGACAAGAATAAGCCTAGGGAGGACGAAAATGACCTAAATGTTCATCCAATGACACAAATGAACTTATTGGATGCACAAGATTGGTTAAAAACCCTAATTGGACAAGAATAAGCCTAGGGAGGACGAAAATGACCTAAATGTTCATCCAATGACACAAACACACCTATTGGATACACAAGATTGATTAGAAACCCTAATTGGACAAGAATAAGCCTAGGGAGGACGAAAATGACCTAAATATTCATCCAATGACACAAATGAACTTATTGGATGCACAAGATTGCTTAAAATCCTAATTGGACAGGAATAAGACTAGGGAGGACGAAAATGACCTAAATGTTCATCCAATGACACAAACACACCCATTGGATGCACAAGATTGGTTAAAAACCCTAATTGGACAAGAATAAGCCTAGGGAGGACGAAAATAACCTAAATGTTCATCCAATGACACAAATGAACTTATTGGATGCATAAGATTGGTTAAAAACCCTAATTGGACAAGAATAAGCCTAGGGTGGACGAAAATGACCTAAGTGTTCATCCAATGACACAAATGAACTTATTGGATGCACAAGATTGGTTAAAAACCCTAATTGGACAAGAATAAGCCTAGGGAGGACGAAAATGACCTAAATGTTCATCCAATGACACAAACACACCTATTGGATGCACAAGATTGGTTAGAAACCCTAATTTGACAAGAATAAGCCTAGGGAGGACGAAAATGACCTATCTATTCATCCAATGACACAAATGAACTTATTGGATGCATAAGATTGGTTAAAAACCCTAATTGAACAAGAATAAGCCTAGGGAGGACAAAAATGACCTAAATGTTAATCCAATGATACAAATGAACTTATTGGATGCACAAGATTGCTTCAAACCCTAGTTGGACAACAATAAGCCTAGGGAGGTCGAAAATGACCTAAATGTTCATCCAATGACACAAACACACCTATTGGATGCACCAGATTGGTTAAAAACCCTAATTGGACAAGAATAAGCCTAGGGAGGACGAAAATGACCTAAATGTTCATCCAATTACACAAATGAACTTATTGGATGCACAAGATTGGTTAAAAACCCTAATTGGACAAGAATAAGCCTAGGGTGGACGAAAATGACCTAAGTGTTCATCCAATGACACAAATGAACTTATTGGATGCACATGATTGGTTAAAAACCCTAATTGGACAAGAATAAGCCTAGGGAGGACAAAAATGACCTAAATGTTAATCCAATGACACAAATGAACTTATTGGATGCACAAGATTGCTTAAAACCATAGTTGGACAAGAATAAGCCTAGGGAGGACGAAAATGACCTAAATGTTCATCCAATGACACAAACACACCTATTGGATGCACAAGATTGGTTAAAAACCCTAATTGGACAAGAATAAGCCTAGGGAGGACGAAAATGACCTAAATGTTCATCCAATGACACAAATGAACTTATTGGATGCATAAGATTGGTTAAAAACCCTAATTGGACAAGAATAAGCTTAGGGTGAACGAAAATGACCTAATTGTTCATCCAATGACACAAATGAACTTATTGGATGCACAAGATTGGTTAAAAACCCGTATTGGACAAGAATAAGCCTAGGGAGGACGAAAATGACCTAAATGTTCATCCAATGACACAAACACACCTATTGGATGCACAAGATTGTTTAGAAACCCTAATTGGACAAGAATAAGCCTAGGGAGGACGAAAATGACCTAAATGTTAATCCAATGACACAAATGAACTTATTGGATGCACAAGATTGGTTAAAAACCCTAATTGGACAAGAATAAGCCTAGGGAGGACGAAAATAACCTAAATGTTCATCCAACGACACAAATGAACTTATTGGATGCACAACATTGGTTAAAAACCCTAATTGGACAAGAATAAGCCTAGGGAGAACGAAAATGACCTAAATGTTCATCCAATGACACAAACACACCTATTGGATGCACAAGATTGGTTAAAAACCCTAATTGGACAAGAATAAGCCTAGGAAGGATGAAAATGACCTAAATGTTAATCCAATGACACAAATGAACTTATTGGATGCACAAGATTGGTTAAAAACCCTAATTGGACAAGAATAAGCCTAGGGAGGACAAAAATGACCTAAATGTTCATCCAATGACACAAACACACCTATTGAATGCACAAGATTGGTTAGAAACCCTAATTGGACAAGAATAAGCCTAGGAAGGACGAAAATGATCTAAACGTTAATCCAATGACACAAATGAACTTATTGGATGCACAAGATTGGTTAAAAACCCTAATTGGACAAGAATAAGCCTAGGGAGGACGAAAATAACCTAAATGTTCATCCAATGACACAATTGAACTTATTGGATGCACAAGATTGGTTAAAAACCCTAATATGACAAGAATAAGCCTAGGGAGGAGAAAATGACCTAAATGTTCATCCAATGACTCAAACACACCTTTTGGATGCATAAGATTGGTTAAAAACCCTAATTGGACTAGAATAATCCTAGGGTGGATGAAAATGATCTAATTGTTCATCCAATGACACAAATGAACTTATTGGATGCACATGATTGGTTAAAAACCCTAATTGGACAAGAATAAGCATAGGGTGGACGAAAATGACCTAAATGTTAATCCAATGACACAAATGAACTTATTGGTTGCACAAGATTGCTTAAAACCCTAGTTGGACAAGAATAAGCCTAGGGAGGACGAAAATGACCTAAATGTTCATCCAATGACACAAACACACCTATTGCATGCACAAGATTGGTTAAAAACCCTAATTGCACAAGAATAAGACTAGGGAGGACGAAAATGACCTAAATGTTAATCCAATGACACAAACACACCTATTGGATGCACAAAATTGGTTAAAAACCCTAATTGCACAAGAATAAGTCTAGGGAGGAAGAAAATGACCTAAATGTTAATCCAATGACACAAACACACCTATTGGATGCACAAGACTGGTTAAAAACCCTAATTGGACAAGAATAAGCCTAGGGAGGACGAAAATGACCTAAATGTTAATCCAATGACACAAATGAACTTATTGGATGCACAAGATTGGTTAAAAACCCTAATTGGACAAGAATAAGCCTAGGGAGGACGAAAATGACCTAAATGTTCATCCAATGACACAAACACACCTATTGGATGCACAAGATTGGTTAGAAACCCTAATTTGACAAGAATAAGACTAGGGAGGACAAAAATGACCTAAATATTCATCCAATGACACAAATGAACTTACTGGATGCACAAGATTGCTTAAAACCCTAGTTGGACAAGAATAAGCCTAGGGAGGACGAAAATGACCTAAATGTTCATCCAATAACACAAACACACCTATTGGATGCACTAGATTGGTTAAAAACCCTAATTGCACAAGAATAAGCCTAGGGAGGACGAAAATGACCTAAATGTTCATCCAATGACACAAATGAACTTATTGGATGCACAAGATTGGTTAAAAACCCTAATTGGACAAGAATAAGCCTAGGGAGGACTAAAATGACCTAAATGTTCATCCAATGACACAAATGAACTTATTGGATGCACAAGATTGGTTAAAAACCCTAATTCGGCAAGAATAAGCCTAGGGAGGACCAAAATGACCTAAATGTTCGTCCAATGACACAAACACACATATTGGATGCACAAGATTGCATAAAAACCCAAATTGGACAAGAATAAAACTAGGGAGGACGAAAATGACCTAAATGTTCCTACAATGACACAAACACACCTATTGGATGCATAAGATTGCATAAAAACCCTAATTGGACAAGAATAAGACTAGGGAGGACGAAAATGACCTAAATGTTCATCCAATGACACAAATGAACTTATTGGATGCACAAGATTGGTTAAAAACCCTAATTGGACAAGAATAAGCCTAGGGAGGACGAAAATGACCTAAATGTTCATCCAATGACACAAATGAACTTATTGGATGCACAAGATTGGTTGAAAACCCTAATTGGACAAGAATAAGCCTAGGGAGGATGAAAATGACCTAAATGATCATCCAATGACACAAATGAACTTATTGGATGCACAAGATTGGTTAAAACCATAATTGGACAAGAATAAGCCTAGGGTGGACGAGAATGACCTAAATGTTCGTCCAATGACACAAACACACCTATTGGATGCAGAAGATTGCATAAAAACCCTAATTGGACAAGAATAAGACTAGGGATGACGAAAATGACCTAAATGTTCATCCAATGACACAAATGAACTTATTGGATGCACAAGATTGGTTACAAACCCTAATTGGACAAGAATAAGCCTAGGGAGGACGAAAATGACCTAAATGTTCGTCCAATGACACAAACACACCTATTGGATGTTCAAGATTGCATAAAAACCCTAATTGGACAAGAATAAGACTAGGGAGGACGAAAATGACCTAAATGTTCCTCTAGTGACACAAACACACCTATTGGATGCACAAGATTGCATAAAAACCCTAATTGGACAAGAATAAGACTAGGGAGGACGAAAATGACATAAATGTTCATCCAATGACACAAATGAACTTATTGGATGCACAAGATTGGTTAAAAACCCTACTTGGACAAGAATAAGCCTAGGGAGGACGAAAATCACCTAAATGTTCGTCCAATGACACAAACACACCTATTGGATGCACAAGATTGCATAAAAACCCTAATTGGACAAGAATAAGCCTAGGGAGGACGAAAATGACCTAAATGTTCATCCAATGACACAAATGAACTTATTGGATGCACAAGATTGGTTAAAAACCCTAATTGGACAAGAATAAGCCTAGGGAGGACGAAAATGACCTAAATGTTCAACCAATGACACAAATGAACTTATTGGATACACAAGGTTGGTTAAAAACCCTAATTGGACAAGAGTAAGCCTAGGGAGGACGAAAATGACCTAAATGTTCGTCCAATGACACAAACACACCAATTGGATGCACAAGATTGCATAAAAACCCTAATTGGACAAGAATAAGCCTAGGGAGGACGAAAATGACCTAAATGTTCGTCCAATGACACAAACACACCTATTGGATGCACAAGATTGCATAAAAACCCTAATTGGACAAGAATAAGCCTAGTGAGGACGAAAATGACCAAAATGTTCATCCAATGACACAAATGAACTTATTGGATGCACAAGATTGGTTAAAAACCCTAATTGTAAAAGAATAAGCCTAGGGAAGACGAAAATGACCTAAATGTTCATCCAATGACCCAAATGAACTTATTGGATGCACAAGATTGGTTAAAAACCCTAATTGGACAAGAAAAAGCCTAGGGAGGACGAAAATGACCTAAATGTTCATCCAATGACACAAATGAACTTATTGGATGCACAAGATTGGTTAAAAACCCTAATTGGACAAGAATAAGCCTAGGGAGGACGAAAATGACCTAAATGTTCATCCAATGACACAAACACACCTATTGGATGCACAAGATTGGTTAGAAACCCTAATTGGAATAGAATAAGCCTAGGAAGGACGAAAATGACCTAAATGTTAATCCAATGACACAAATGAACTTATTGGATGCACAAGATTGGTTAAAAACCCTAATTGGACAAGAATAAGCCTAGGGAGGACGAAAATGACCTAAATGTTCATCCAATGACACAAACACACCTATTTGATGCACAAGATTGGTTAGAAACCCTAATTGGACAAGAATAAGCCTAGGAAGGATGAAAATGACCTAAATGTTAATCCAATGACACAAATGAACTTATTGGATGCACAAGATTGGTTAAAAACCCTAATTGGACAAGAATAAGCCTAGGGAGGACGAAAATGACCTAAATGTTCATCCAATGACACAAACACACCTATTGGATGCACAAGATTGTTTAGAAACCTTAATTGGACAAGAATAAGCCTAGGGAGGACGAAAATGACCTAAATGTTAATCCAATGACACAAATGAACTTATTGGATGCACAAGATTGGTTAAAAACCCTAATTGGACAAGAATAAGCCTAGGGAGGACGAAAATGACCTAAATGTTCATCCAATGACACAAACACACCTATTGGATGCACAAGATTGGTTACAAACCCTAATTGGACAAGAATAAGCCTTGGGAGGACGAAAATGACCTAAATGTTCATCCAATGACACAAACACACCTATTGGATGCACAAGATTGGTTAAAAACCCTAATTGGACAAGAATAAGCCTAGGGAGGACAAAAATGACCTAATTGTTAATCCAATGACACAAATGAACTTATTGGATGCACAAGCTTGGTTAAAAACCCTAATTGGACAAGAATAAGCCTAGGGAGGATGAAAATGACCTAAATGTTAATCCAATGACACAAATGAACTTATTGGATGCACAAGATTGGTTAAAAACCCTAATTGGACAAGAATAAGCCTAGGGAGGACGAAAATGACCTAAATGTTCATCCAATGACACAAACACACCTATTGGATGCACAAGGTTGGTTAGAAACACTAATTGCACAAGAATAAGCCTAGGGAGGACGAAAATGACCTAAATGTTAATCCAATGACACAAATGAACTTATTGGATGCACAAGATTGGTTAAAAACCCTAATTGGACAAGAATAAGCCTAGGGAGGACGAAAATGACCTAAATGTTCATCCAATGACACAAATGAACTTATTGGATGCACAAGATTGGTTAAAAACCCTAATTGGACAAGAATAAGCCTAGGGAGGACGAAAATGACCTAAATGTTCATCCAATTACACAAACACACCTATTGGATGCACAAGATTTTTTAGAAACCCTAATTGGAGAAGAATAAGCCAAGGGAGGACGAAAATGACGTAAATGTTAATCCAATGACACAAATGAACTTATTGGATGCACAAGATTGGTTAAAAACCCTAATTGGACAAGAATAAGCCTAGGGAGGACGAAAATAACCTAAATGTTCATCCAATGACACAAATGAACTTATTGGATGCACAAGATTGGTTAAAAACACTAATTGGACAAGAATAAGCCAAGGGAGGACGAAAATGACCTAAATGTTCATCCAATGACACAAACACACCTATTTGATGCACAAGATTGGTTAGAAACCCTAATTGGACAAGAATAAGCCTAGGAAGGACGAAAATGACCTAAATGTTAATCCAATGACACAAATGAACTTATTGGATGCACAAGATTGGTTAAAAACCCTAATTGGACAAGAATAAGCCTAGGGAGGACGAAAATGACCTAAATGTTCATCCAACGACACAAACACACCTATTGAATGCACAAGATTGGTTAGAAACCCTAATTGGACAAGAATAAGCCTAGGAAGGACGAAAATGACCTAAATGTTAATCCAATGACACAAATGAACTTATTGGATGCACAAGATTGGTTAAAAACCCTAACTGGACAAGAATAAGTCGAGGGAGGACGAAAATGACCTAAATGTTCATCCAATGACACAAACACACCTATTGGATGCACACGATTGGTTAGAAACCCTAATTTGACAAGAATAAGCCTAGGGAGGACGAAAATGACCTAACTGTTCATCCAATGACACAAATGAACTTATTGGATGCACAAGATTGCTTAAAACCATAATTGGACAAGAATAAGACTAGGGAGGACGAAAATAACCTAAATGTTCATCCAATGACACAAATGAACTTATTGGATGCACAAGATTGGTTAGAAACCCTAACTGGACAAGAATATGCATAGCGAGGATGAAAATGACCTAAATGTTCATCCAATGACACAAATGAACTTTTTGGATGCACAAGATTGGTTAAAAACCCTAATTGGACAAGAATAAGCCTAGGGAGGACGAAAGTGACCTAAATGTTCATCCAATGACACAAACACACCTATTTGATGCACAAGATTGGTTAGAAACCCTAATTGGACAAGAATAAGCCTAGGAAGGACGAAAATGACCTAAATGTTAATCCAATGACACAAATGAACTTATTGGATGCACAAGATTGGTTAAAAACCCTAATTGGACAAGAATAAGCCTAGGGAGGACGAAAATGACCTAAATGTTCATCCAATGACACAAACACACCTATTGGATGCACAAGATTGGTTAGAAACCCTAATTGGACAAGAATAAGCCTAGGAAGGACGAAAATGACCTAAATGTTAATCCAATGTCCCAAATGAACTTATTGGATGCACAAGATTGGTTAAAAACTCTAATTGGACAAGAATAAGTCTAGGGAGGACGAAAATGACCTAAATGTTCATCCAATGACACAAATGAACTTATTGGATGCATAAGATTGGTTAAAAACCCTAATTGGACAAGAATATGCCTAGGGTGGACGAAAATGACCTAATTGTTCATCCAATGACACAAATGAACTTATTGGATGCACATGATTGGTTAAAAACCCTAATTGGACAAGAATAAGCCTAGGGAGGACG